>JASIRB010001664.1:0-46674 GCA_030323885.1 Branchipolynoe longqiensis | reverse complement strand
CTATGTAGGTCAATGCTCCTTATTTGGGAGAAGGGTCCACAGCGAGGAAAGGAGGAAAAACGGGTGACCACTGTCCCATATTGAGCATACCCTTGCAGGAATAGTTTCCCATTCTTTAAGTCCTGATATTGTGTGATTTAAACAAGTTGATGTAGAACAATTTAAAATATACTTCAAGCACTTTAATCTGTGCAAAAGATACATATATATGTGTAACTATGTTTGAACAAGAAACTACTAAAAAAATAATGGGATGTTTCCATAATTTGAGTCAATCAGAGCTGTTTTTTTCGATTGCAAATGGCCGTCCCGTATGGGGGGCCACCATTTGCAATAAAAAAGAACAGCTCTGATTGGCTGACACTGAGAGCTGTTCTCAGCCAATCAGAGCCATTCTTTTCTATTGCAAATGGCGGCCCCCATGTAGGCGGTCATTTGCAATTAAAAAGAACAGCTCTGATTGGCTGACACTGAGTTCTCGCTAAAAGGAGAAGAGGAAAATCCATTTCCTACCAGTTCAGATGAGTTCAAACGTGGCTGGTTGTCCCGCTCCTTTCTGCACTGAATATGACCTACACTAACGGGAAGTCGACAGATTCCCATGGCAGCTGTCTTCATGGGTGCCCGGCTCTGATCCTGCGTGCTGAGCCTGATGAACATAACTTGCACAGAGCTTGCCTCCTGGACAGTTCCTAGTCCTCGGTCTACCCGGTACAAACAATTCACCTCTGCCCCCCTTCACCCCATCTCACAAACACAATAACAATGCAAACCAAGTCAGCACCATTGTCACACACAAACTATGTAATGCAAGCAATTCACACCGCGTTGACTTTACTTAATCACAATTGTCCGGGTGGAATATGGCTATTCATCATTTGTGTATCTGGGGACCCCATAATCTCTGGGAGTTGTTGAAAGCTGCATAGTCCCATGAGGTATCAATTTTTGTTAACCCAAATCCTTATCTAGATTTGATTCTGTATATCTAACTTAGATATGGGTGAACTTTTTAAGCTTTCTTTGCTGCTGAGAAGGGAAGATCAAGTCACTTTAATAGAAATTGTTACTGATGAAGCCTATGGTGTCAGAGTTCTGGCACGCCTACCAAAATTAAAATGGCCTGTTTGCACTTCAAATATCTCAAAAGTTAGCCATTTAAAATAGAAGTTTCATCAAACTAAAGTATGGTACATTATATTAATCAATCTAAGATATTCATCTCAGAAAATGACAAAAACTCAAAACCATCGGACTTTGCAACTTTAAGGACCGAACAAGACTGAGGACCTCTGTGGTCAAGCTCCATTAATGACACTCAGCCGTAGTTAGAGCCCACCTTCATTAGCTGTTTGAGTGATATAAGTCAGGGAATGCTTACAGACTTGGAAGGTATTGTAAACCCCACTATGAAATATATTCCAGGGATCAAAGTGACCTCTGGGGAAAAACATATATAATATATCTACCGTGAGGTTATCTGTAAACCAAAGGCGAATTTCCACGAAAGCGCGGATATTTTCCGATAGGCTTATATTGGCACTAACAGGGAATCGCGGAAAATTCCCGGAAGTCCAGTTTCATACACTACTGTTCTGCAGTATAGTATTGTTCTTTGCTGATGGTGCTGTGTTATATAGCATGGTATTGGTCTACACTGTGAAAGTACGACGTCTGAACACTTTGACTTCTGGATACTGAATGCTTTATTCACCATCCAGGGGCCTGAACCGCCAGCACCCTTGACCTCAGACGTCACCTCATTAAATATTCCTTTGTTCTCCCGCTCGTGCCTGGCTGTCTTTTACGCATATATTACATACACTGGTAGTGCACTGTAGCATTTGAACAACGTATTAGCAGACACTGATAGCGCTGCAGCATTTGAACAACGTATTAACATACACTTATAGTGATGTGGTGTTTAAACAACATATTAGAATATGCTGATAGTGCTAAAGGATTGTAGAACAGTAAAAATCGCGGAAATCCGCGAAATCGCAGAGATCTTTCATCCCTGGAAATGCAAGGCTTTTGAGGATGCCTTATAACCTATAGAAGACCACACGTGGCTTCCATGTGTGACGTCATAGTACTAATAATAGCCATGGGATATACCTAATGGTACTGGATAAATCAGTCCCTTCCTGCTGCATTGGAGCTCAAATAGCCCATTTTAAGTGCAATGTGGTTAACCTGTATTACACGTGAATCTTTTGTTAGAATACATTGAATGTTCATGTAAGTAACTTATTCACAATTATCTTAATCGAATATGACTTCACGGTCTGTATATCTGTGATTTATTTAGGGCTCAAACAAGACTGAAGACTCTAGTCGAACTATGACTATTATTATTAATGTCATTCAGCCATAATGCCCCTGCTTTCCTTCGCTGTTGGATAAGATTGCTTTATAAACATATAATTGAAGCAGTGTTCAGAGTCATGGATCATTAATCATAAAGAAAACTTAAGCCCCAGTCACACATACCCGGACGAGCCCCTGATTTTTAGCCGGACCACCCCCGGACCAATCCCCCGGACTGTCGCAGAGCCCAGGATAAAATCTTTAATTTTGGTCATTTTTGCCTTGCTCTCACACCTACCCGGACAAGCCACGGTCTATCCACGGACCACAGCACGGACAACCCCTGGACTACCCGGTGTAGCCACGGATTAGTCCCGGATCAGCCCCGAACGACCCCCGGACGACCCCCGGACTACTCCCAGATAGCCCAGAGTATAAAATGACATGGACTGCCCCAGACCAGACACGGACGACCCCGGACAACACACGGACTAACCGGATGAGTCACAGGTCACACACAGATGATGCCAGTTAATCCTGGATTGCGATATTACCCGGATCGCCCCGGATCACCCCGGATGTTTTAAACATTTTAAAACATCCGGGGCATACCCCGGATGACACCTGACGAGCCAAGGATCACCAAGGATCACCAAGGATCACCAAGGACCAGCCACGGACGAACCACGGATCACGCAGGATCGCCACCGACCACGCCGATCACGGTCCGGGGCACGTCCGGCCCCTGATCCGGGCAGGTGTGACCTAGGCTTTAAAAAGAAACCCTTAGCTGTAGAGTTTCCCAAAGGAAAGTATGCCAAAAGCCTATTTAGACTAATAGTACATTTGAATCCCTTTGACTATGTAATTTCACATATTCCTCCCCTGTGTGACATCATAGAATGGATATTTGGGATCCAATCTAGTAGGCAGGGAATGATTTATCTGTCGAGGCCCATTAAATTGTGTACTCCCTGGTTATTCCTAATATGTCTAAATGCAATGCAATTACAATTTCTAGAATGTCAAGATTGGGGAACATTAGTTGATTAAGCAAGGACAGTTTCAATTGTGGACAATTGGTCTTCCTCATTCCACTGCTCTTTGCTCTATCCTAGTAATGCCAATCACCAGGCTTGGTAGCGACAAGTATAAATTGTTCAGTCATTCATTTTACTTCGCCATTGTTCAAACCCAGGGGTTCAAATCCCAAGAGCTACCAGAACGGGAGGCGGATGCTCATCTCATTCGGCCATTGCATCTGGTTATATTATTATAAGATGAAATGAATATTCATTGTAAAGATACTGTTATATTTTTTTATAATCAGGTGATCAAATCTCTGAGGTCACTTGACTAAGCTTCCTTCAGCCTGCAGCCCATCTAAATACATTCCTATCACTAATGACCATAATTGGAGCCTGAGCCTGTTACCGACATCACCCGATGTCCCCAGTATCACCAGTCCTTCATGCTCATATCGTATCATTACAGTTAGGGATGGTGAGGCCCCCAGAGCTCTTATTAATGAACCCTACTAACAAGCATGGCCCGACCAGATGGAAATGGAAACGCAGTCATAAGCACAGGGGGAGCGGGACGTAGCTCCGGCAGTAGAGTGTCCACCTATGAAGGGGTGGGTCATTCGATCAAACCTGCTCAGTGGACACATTTGCAGTTTGGGATATTTTCCGTTCCAACCAGTTGATCCACAACTGGTTCATCAAATGTTGTGGTATGTGCTGTCCTGTCTGGGGAAAAGTGCATATAAAAAGAAACCTTGCTGCATATCGCAAAGAGTAGCCTATGTGGCAGCAGCAGGTTTCCTCCAATGAAATATGTCAGAATGACCATATATGCTTGACGTCCAATAGCCAATGATAAAAATCAATGTGCTCAGACTCATCGTTAAATAAAACAAACTTTTTTCAGTCATAAGCACATACATCTTTGGTGTACGCCGACTAATAGGCACATTGAATAATGTGTACACCAAATATGGTGGGATGACCGACTGAGTTGAGCGTCCGTCTCCCGTTTTGGTAGATCGTGGGATTCGAACCCTGGTCGAGTCAAACCAATGACTTAAAAAGGTATTCTTGTCCTTCCTAGCCTGGTGCTCGGCAAGGACTGGTTGGCTCAGTGTCAGGATAATGTGACTGAGTGGGATGTCAGGTCATGGTGCTGGCAGCCTGGTCTCCCAGTGAGGTAGCACTATAAAGTCACCATGAGTGTGCCCTGTCACAAGTCAGTGGCAATCCTGCTATGACCTTAGATGTTGCCAGGCCATAAAACTCCAGCAACCAACAACCAAATATGGTGTAAATAAATTGTTTAAATTAAGCCACAACTGAACAACTTATGCATAACATACATACTTGTAACAGTAATGTATAAATGTTAGCACCATCAGGGGCGTAGCTAGGCATATGCGCATATACCAAAAAGTCCACATCGTTTTGTCAAAAAATATATAAATATAAAAATAATAAAGAGAGAGAGAGAGAGAGGAGGCATGTAGTAGTCCGGAATGTTGAAAACTGAAGTCTAAAATGTGTAAAATCCACCAGCTTAAGCTTAAGCGGCCCCCTAAACCCCCTGCCGAAATTAGGAGCAGACATCATTAAAGGTCTAGCTACGCCCCTGACCATGATTCAATATCCCACTCAGTCACATTATCCAGACAGGAAATGAATCAAGCATTGTTCTGTTAATGCTGAGCGCCAGGCACATGTAGTGACAAAATAATAATTTTGTAAGTATTTGATTTGACTCGGCCGGGGATGGATCCTATCATCTTCCATATGGGAACTAATAGTAATCAGTAATCACTTGACAGACCTTTTGAGAATCGCAATTATCAACACTGTATAATAGCTTCCCCTTCATATCACCCGTGATGCAGTCATACTTATCAACTTATCAACCAACACTAACCAATACTGAGGAAGAAAGGAAGACAAGTCACACAGATAGACAGTGAGGGTGTTGTGCTTTAATGACACCAACGCCGGCTCACCTACCAGTGACCCATCAACCTAACCCCTCACCTTCTACTGTCCACACTATGTCTCATTATCAACTTAGCCTGTATACTGAAAGCAGTGCCTACAGCCCATGGGACAGGAGTCCTATGGCTGTGTATAAACTCAATTTGAATAGGTGAATTTAGCTGGCATCAGACAGAGTGTCTGGGGTTCCTGCTCAAGAGTAGGTCTGTCTCACTCAAGAGCCAGGAGTAGAGTGATTCCTCTCCAGAGTGTCTGGAGAAGTTTCTTGAATAATTAGTTAGAATAAGACCTGTGTGGCCATGATAGGCCAAGGGGGGTCAGGTTGTTAACTAGCGGTATTTTTCACACTAGAATCTTTATAGGAAATATAACCCTAACTTCTGTGTGTGGAGGCCGGAAAGCACTAATGTATTATATTACTCAAGCGATGATCCGCTTACTGTATCTGCTTACTATATCTGCTTACTATATCTGCTTACTATATCATCCAAGAAATATCAAACCAACAGAATTTAAGTGTGGTAAAGTCTAGTAGGGAGGGGTGGCTGGCTCCTCCTGCTGTGCTGTCTCCAGGTCATCTGCCTGCCACACCCCCTGCCCAGCTCTTTTATTCAGATTCAACATTCAAAATACAGGTACAGTTGCTGGGAGTCTCCTCAGTCAGAGAGTGTCACATGGCATTTCATTGGCTGAACCCCTCCAGTCAGTGGTGGGGGGTGGGGTGGGGGGCCAACCCACCCACCCCAAGTCAGATACATATTTTCCCATCAAGTTCACCAATTACACTTATATGGGAATATCAACTCTGTTTATATTTACATAACACCCGTGGTCACCAGTCCCTTAGATTGGGACAACTCCAAAATAGTAGGAGTTTCTACATGCCTTACTTTGAGAATTAGATATTTTATAATCTTTTAGTTCAGCAAACTGCCACCAGGTGGGGCAGGGAGGGCTCACCACACACACACACACACACACACTCCTCCCACCTCCAGCCTGACACCTGGCTTTGGCAGGTCCTGCAAACACTCACACACACACACACAACCCCCATGCATTGTCACCTGTGTCCTAACACTCCCTCAGATACTGGCATCTGTAAGTCATACCATAACAATAACAAGCACACAGAAATTCTTGACTTAATTATTATACCCATTCTGTGGCATTCTTCACAGACTATTTGTCTGGGTGAAGAAACCAGTCTGCATCAACTGTATATGCTGCCCTTAGTTTCAGCATTTACCTCCTTTCATACAATATATAATACCAACAGACTTCAATTCAGGAATACATGTAAATAAACCAATGCAGTAATAATTTTCCAGAGTTCTTATCTCCAGTGGTTATATTTGATGTAGAACCTTAGAACAATCTGATATTAATTATCCTTTCACTTAATATACATAATCTACCATGGTTTCACAACTTGGTTTGAATATTATGCACATGTATTTAGCAACATGATAGAATGAATTAGGTATTATTAGAGAGGTTTTATAGTGGTACTTATATAATTTTAATATTATTATAATGACTTTATAGAAATAACTGGATGATTTAAATATGATTAAAACAGTTTTCTCAATGCTTCACATATGAGTTTTATGAAAAGGAGATATTTTAGAATATATTTTAACTATTATTTATTTATGAACCAGACCTAAAAAGTCGGAATATTTTACAAGGTGACCAGATCTCCCACAGACAGCCAATCAGACACTCCCCTACAGACTGGGCAGTGCAATGCCCTAATATGGGGGAGTTGCCATCCAAACCAGCCTGCAGGGTGTGGCTCTAAGGAATGTGGTATGGCTGGTGTGCATGGCTCTGGGTCCGGTAGGGGCAGGTAGTTGCATACAGTTACAATTAGATATATATATGTATATACCAAAATGTCCTTTTTCTCCAATTGCATTCTTTATGAATACATAGAGGAACATTTCATCAACCTTGAACTGCTTCATATATAAGAACATCGCTTCATTAACTTTAGGCATCATGTATGAACATATATCCCACATAGCTTATATCATGTCATCATGTGAGTGGGGGGCACCATTGCCTTTTAGATTACATAACCTTCTTCCCACTCCAAAGCCCAAGAATAATAATGCTCTCTGCCAATATATAATTCTTTACCGAAAATCCGTATATTTTTACAACTGTGCTCATCTTAAAGCAACAATTTTCTAGATGTTGCATGCATTGCTATGGAGACACTTCACTATCTGAGTGTACATGTATTTTTGTAGCTGATCGTCGTAATTTGCGACGGTTGTAAGGTGGGTGTATGACTGCCATTAATATGTGACTTCCGACATAGCAAATTCGTTAGCTCTAATCAGGCCTTTGGCTGTGTGTGGTAGGGTGGTAGTTATCTAGAAAATTGATGCAGTGTACGTGTGCAGGGAAGCAAGCTGCCAGATAAAAGAATCACCCCTACCCAGAGGAAGGGCGAATGACATAATTTGTGACCTTACTATAAAAAGGTTCTATCCGACAAAGTGATCAAATTGGTGTTATGGATGGAAAAATGTTCTATCTACAAAAGGCTAGCATGCAGTTACACAACTGTTTCTCAACTGGTATTTTTCACTGAAATATATTAAAAATAACATTGTTCTATCTGCTTTGCTACCATACAGTTTCACAGCTTCAGTCCTCATTATTTCGAAAGCACCATTTTGTCAGATAAAACCTTTTTATGGTAAGTTTGCGATATATCCTTAAATCCGAGCAAAACTGTTTCAAATAGGAATTATCTGTGGATGTAGTGGTTCCAATGTGTAGTATTGGACACTATATTGATGTAAAGTTGGGAATTTAGTAGACAATGCAAATATCCAAAATGGTAGCCAGAGAAAGCTCTCAATACGAATTTCAAAGTTTTGTTATTAGAGGCTTCATAAATTATTCACCTAAACGTAGTGGCCTATGAGAAACAAGCAATAAGGACCATACTATATTTAGCACATTCGATTGCAAATTCATGTGGTTATATTCATAACCCAGCCTTCCGACACTTTCTCTAGTGGGTTGTTCAGGAACAGGGCTGCAGGAGCAAGTAGGTAACTGCTGACCTGATGTACATGCCTCCACACTGCCCAGCCACAAAAGGTCATGCCATAGGAGGGCATGCAGAGTGGTAGTACCCACCAAGTGGTCAGTGTGTGTGGTGCACTAGTCGGGCACCAGTGGGCACTGCAGTGTTGCCAATTTGGAGGTACTGAGAATCCTTGAGGTTTTACGTTGTGGGCATGGAACTTGAGTGGTGGCAGCCGCAAACTTTCTCGGGGGGTCCGTAGGCATGACCCCCCCCCCCCCCTCCAGAATTTTTGTTTAATTGGCTTTAAAATGGATTTTAAAATTGGCTTTAAAATGGGCTTTAAAATGGATTTTTTTAGGGCATTTCCAAGGGTTTAGCGGGTGATATTTTAGCAGAATTGTCCATATTGCTGAGGCAATATGGGTAATTCGGGATAGAGGCGGACGGCCCTCTCCCCCTCGCCTACCGCCTTCCCCCGCCACTCTCCCTACCCACCTAACTCCAGGCGATGCCACCGTCGCCCCACCCTGGTGCTGCCCTCTCCCCCTCCCCCCGCCTCTCACCTTCTCTGCCTACCTCCAGGCGGCGCCACCATCGCCTTGCGCTGGTGTCGCCACTGGTACCCTCCCCCCCCCCTTCACTTCCGCCCTCCCCAAACTCCATCCACTTCTCCACCAGACGCCGGACCAGCAACACCCTTTTCTCTCCGGAGCTCGACGACATTGTCGCCGAGTGCGCCAAATGGGCACCGGGTAGCAGAAAGTCCAGGAAGGACCTCCAGCGCCTCATCGGTCGCCTCCAACATGTGGCTAAGTGCGTACGACCTGCCAGGCGGTTTATGAATCGTATACTGGTGGCCCTAAGGAGCGCCCCCTAAACCGGCAAGCACGCCGTAACCCACGAGATGACCTTCGACATCGAGTGGTTCAAGGCCTACGCCCAAGCTTCCAATGGGGTCGTCCTGCTCCACCCACCACCGAAGCATGACTGGATAATAGAGTGTGACTCTTCACTCCTCGCAGGCGGGGCACACTCACCAGCCGGGTACATCACCGAAGAGTACCAGCCGGGGTAACTCGGGGACGGACACAACATCGCCCAACTCGAGGCCATAAACCTCCTCGTCACCCTACACGCACTCACACCACCCAACCCCCAAGATTACGCCATTATCGTTAATACCGATAACCAAGCATCCCAGATCGTCCTCGAATCGGGCGCTGGAAGGGACCCCACCTTCTGCGCATGCGCCTGCACAATCTGGAGGTTCGCAGCTCTCAATTCCGGCGAGGTCCGGGTCGTCGACAAACCTGGGGCCAAGATCGCCTTTGCTGACGCCCTCAGCAGGGCACCTTTCGATCAAGCCGCGTGCCGAAGGGCGGATCGCTTTGTGGATGACATGGACCTCGTCCGCATACGTATCCATCACGACTCCTTAATTGTCGCCGACATTCTCTAGCCTGGGAAGAGATACCAATTTGCCTCTCTCTCCCCAGGCACACAACAAGATCACCAGGACTTAGTCCACCTCTTCCGCGCCGACCTCGCCCGCGAAACATGGCGGAACAAACATCTACAGCTCAAGGTCTACCATGCGCACGCCCGGAGCCGGGACTACGACCCCCTGTGCCCGACCTAGCTCGACATAGCATCCTATCTGGTGCACCTCTCCGCATCCCTCAGCTTGCCCGGGGCCATCATGAACTACCTCAGCGCGGCCTGGACCTGGGTGAGGCTGTGGGATGGCAGGACACACAGCTTCGATTCCTACCTCATCTCCGTAATGAAGCACGGCGTCATCCGGACTTCGACCAACCTCCCGCGCCAGGTTCCACCGCTCACTACCCACCACCTCCTCGACGTCGTACGATACTTCGGCTGGGCCGGTGCCCGCGCCAAGGTCCTAACATCCACCCTCCTCGTCGGCTACTTCTCCCTACTTCGACAAGGGAACCTACAGGTAACCGGGCGACCCGACGACCCCGGGCACACCCTGAGACACGCCGACGTCCTGGACGACACCACCCACCTCACCATCAAGGTCCGATCCACCAAGACCTCCAGGTCCCTCGCCGACGCCTTCACCATCAGGATCCCCACCTCCGAGCGCTGCCCCGTACGTGCCTGGCGCTGTAACGTGCTCACCACCCAATCTCTTCCCCTCGAACCAGCCGTCTTGACCCCGGACGGCACACCACTCACCATCCGGAGACTCACCATCGTGCTTCGCGCTGCACTCCAACACACCGGGTGCCCAGACTCGCACACCTACACTCTTTACAGTCTTCGACGAGGGGCCGCCCAGGCCTGCGCAGCTGCCGGTGCACCCCTCCAAGACATCAGCGACCTCGGCCTCTGGCGATCCTCAGCCATCCACAGCTACGTCCCCGCCCACGCCTTCACCGTGGCGACCAGGGCACTCTCCACACTATTTGGTTGAGGCCCGGGTCACCAACAGACTCTATTCATTACGACTTGCTACCCACTTACCTTACCGAACTGATTACTTTCTCATTATACTCATCACTTAATGATTACTCCTATTATCCTCTTATCTAGACATTGATTCACTTATATTGATTACTTAGCTTTACTCATTGATTCTGACCTCACTTCATACTTAGTACCTTACATTGATTCTTGATTACTACATTGCCTTATTACTACCGTGATTAATAAATTTCAATACTATACTTCCGCCTCTTGTCCTGAGTTGTCCATATTGCTTAGGCAATATGGGTAATTCGGGATAGAGGCGGACGGCCCTCCCCCCCCACCCCCCTCTCCTACCGCCCTCCCCCGCCACTCTCCCTACCCACCTAACTCCAGGCGACGCCACCGTCGCCCCGCCCCGGTGCCGCCCTCTCCCCCTCCCCCTGCCTCTCACCTTCTCCGCCTACCGCCAGGCGGCACCACGATCGCCTTGTGCTAGTGTCACCACTGGTACCCTCCCCCCTTCACTTCCGCCCTCCCCAAACTCCATCCACTTCTCCACCAGACGCCGGACCAGCAACACCCTTTTCTCACCACCCCACACACCCAACTTTCATCCTGGAGGGTTGAGGCCCGGGTCACGAACAGACTCTATTCATTATGACTTGCTACCCACTTACCTCACCGAACTGATTACTTACTCATTAAACTCATCACTTAATGATTACTCCTATTATCCTCTTATCTAGACATTGATTCACTTATATTGATTACTCATTACCTAGTAAATTTCCATACTATACTTCCACCTCTTGTCGTGAATTACATACTCAATAAGTGAAATTTGGTCAAATTATACCCAAAATCGAAGTGATATTAACGCCGCCGCCGCCGCCGTCGCCGCCGCCGCCGATTCGGCGGCAATATTGTTAAATAGCGGTGCTCGCCGGTAACAGGCTCAGAGGGATTTCCCAAATCTATAAATAAGTACACGGTTTGCTATCCGCACCGGATTGGGCATTGGTGCATAGGGCTTGACCTAATTCACCAACCGGTGCTAGCCGGGGATAGCTACCCCAGAGCTAGTGTGTAGCACCGGCTACGCATAGCACCAGCCCATGCATACGGGCCCTGGTGGTGACAGGTGGCGCTGCAGCCGAGAGCATTGCAAAGGCTACCTGGTGGATGAAGCTGGAACTAGAACATGGTTGGAGATGAGACCGCTACGCCAGCTAGTGGATAATGGTCAGACCTGGGTAATGTGGCTGTCACAATACGACGACAAGGACGACGACAAGGACGACGACTGACCAACGACCAAAACCCGACGACATATGCAAATTCGGGCCAAGTTGGACGACACTCGGACGACATCCGGACGACAGCCCGACGACATCGGAACGACAGACCGGACGACAGTGGGACGACAGCGGGACTGGACAGGGCTTGGTTGGTTGGTTGGTTGGTTGTTTGGTTGTTGGTTGGTTGGTTGTTGGTTGGTTGTTGGTTGGTTGTTGGTTGGTTGGTTGTTGGTTGTGTGTCTGTGTGTGTGTCTGTGTGTGTATGTGTCTGTATGTGTGTCTGTGTGTGTCTGTGTGTATGTGTATGTGTGTGTATGTGTGTGTCTCTTTGTCTGTGTGTGTCTCTGTGTGTGTGTGTGTGTGTGTCTCTGTGTCTGTGTGTGTCTCAGTGTGGGTCTCTGTGTTTCTGTGTGTGTGTCTGTGTCTCTGTGCTTATGAGTGTGTGTCTGTGTGTGTGTCTGTGTGTGTCTGTGTGTGTGTCTCGGTGTGTGTATGTGTGTGTCTGTCTGTGTTTCTGTGTTTCTGTGTGTGTGTCTCTGTGTGTGTCTGTGTGTGTCTCTCTGTGTGTGTGACTCTGTGTTTCTGTGTGTGTGTCTCTGTGTGTGTCTGTGTGTGTGACTCTGTGTTTCTGTGTGTGTGTCTGTGTGTGTGTCTGTGTGTGTGCCTGTGTGTGTCTGTGTGTGTGACTCTGTGTCTCTCTATGTGTGTGTGTGTCTCTGTGTGTGTGTCTCTGTGTGTGTGTCTCTGTGTGTGTCTCTGTGTGTGTCTGTGTTTGTGTGTCTGTGTGTGTGAATCTGTGTCTCTCTGTGTGTGTCTGTGTGTGTGTCTGTGTGTGTCTGTGTTTGGGTGTGTCTGTGTGTGTCTGTGTGTGTCTCTATGTGTGTGTCTGTGTCTCTGTGTATGTGTGTGTCTCTGAGTGTGTGTCTCTGTGTCTGTCTGTGTGTGTCTGTGTGTGTGTGACTCTGTGTCTCTGTGTATGTGTCTGTGTGTGTCTCTGTGTTTATGTGTGTCTGTGTGTGTCTGTGCATGTGTCTGTGTGTGTCTCTGTTTTTATGTGTGTCTGTGCGTGTCTGTGTGTGTCTCTATGTGTGTCTGTGTGTGTGTCTCTGTGTGTGTGACTCTGTGTCTCTGACACAGAGGCACACACACCTCAACAGAGACACAAAGACACAGATACAGAGACACAGATACACACATACAGACACAGAGACACACACAGAGACACACATAGAGACACGGAGACACAGACCTAGACACAGAGACACACACAGAGACCGAGACCCACACAGAGACCCACACACAGAGACACAGAGACACACACAGACACACACAGAGACACAGATATGCACACACATACACACACAGCAACAGAGACACAAAGACACATATACACACACAGAGACACAACACAGAGACACACACACAGACACAGAGACACATACAGAGACACACACACACAGACGCAGAAACACATACAGAGAGACACACACACAGACACACAGAGACAAAGAGACATACACACAGACACACACACAGACACACAGAGACACACACACACAGACACCCACACACAGACACAGAGACACCCACACAGAGACACCGAGATACACACACAAACACACACACAGCAACAAAGACACAGAGACACACATACAGACACACACAAAGACACATACACACACAAAGACACAGAGACACAACACAGAGACACACACAGATACACAGACAGAGACACACACAGAGACACACACACACACAGACACAGAAACACATACAGAGACACACACAGACATACACAGAGACAAAGAGACACACACAGAGACACAGAGACACATACACAGACACAGATACACACACATATACACACACAGAGACAGAGACACAACACAGAGACACACAGAGACACACACACAGAGACACACACATAGACACAGATACACATACAGAGACACACAGAGACACACACACCCAGACACACACAGACACATATACACATACAGAGACACACAGAGACAGATACACACACAGAGACACACACATAGACACACACAGACACATACACACAGACACATACAGAGACACACAGAGACACACACAGACACACACAGACAAAGAGACACACACAGAGACACACACACAGATACACACACAGACACAGAGACACACACACAGACACAGAGATACACACAGAGACACACACAGAGAGACACAGAGACACACACAGAGACACAGACACAGAGACACACACAGAGACACACACATAGACACAGAGACACACATACAGCTGCTATGGCAGAGAGAAGCGACGACAGCGTAACGGCAACGACGACAGCTTAACGGCAAAGACAACACCGTAACGGCACAGTAACAACACCGTAACGACACCGTAACGACATGTGAACGACTTCTGCTGTCGTCAAGCTTTTTCAACATACCCAAAACGCCGACGACAACCTGGCGACAATCGACGCGAGAGGAGAAACTGGAGGTGTCGTGGAGGTGTCACGGCGACACCCGAACGACACCGTAACGACACCCGACGACAGAGCAAAACTTCAAGTCGTTGGAGTGTCGTCGCCCTTGTCGTCGTAGTGTGACACCCACATAACTCGCCGTACTGATTAATTAAAGAGGCATGGTCCGATGGCCTTTGAATTTTTACATTTTTAAAACTTTTTATTTTTAGATAAATATATTAGGCTGACCAGTATAGCTAACTATACATTAGTTTGAACTAAGTTTGATGAAAAATGAATAATTTTGTAGAAATTTGAACTGAAAGCTTGCTAAAACTCCTGTAGCTATGGACAGCTGATGGACCCAGGTTTCCATCGCGCGATGACCACATGATGTGGGATGACCTACTAATGTAGGTAGCCTGGTCTCCTAGCATTTCTCTGCAATGCCTAAAGTCCTATCAGGGTGGGTACCGACTTGTGACAGTGCACACTCATGTAAACAAAATGTGTACATTAGTTCATTAAGCAGGGGAATTTTCAATTATAGACAACTAAAGAGCTCTTTTCCAAAACCTTGATAAGCGCCAATCAAAAAAAAAAAAAGAGTTTGCAATGCCAATGCCAAATTTCTAGATCGTGTTTTTGAAAAGAGCTCTTCACATATATAAATACAAGAGGATCTCTTTATATATATGAAGAGCTCTTTTCTAAAACACAATCTATGAACTTGGTATTGGCATTGCAAACACATTTTTTATTGGCGCTTATCGCATTTTGGAAAAGAGCTCTTAAATTGGTGTACTCATTTCACTGCTCTTCATCCTGTCCTAGTAATATCGAATACCAGGTTAGGTAGCAACAAGGACCCTATAATACTAAGATGGCTCACTCAGCCTGTATTGTGTAATCAAAATGATCAAACCCACCATTTGGTGCGCTGGCTGTTCTCTTCAATCAATCAATAGGATACAGCTATAATAGGCCTTGGACCTGTTAGCCGCTCTTAATTAATTGAAATGGAGACAGTTCTTCAGATGTGGTTAATCGTAGCAACTGTCACTGGCTCCAAGATATATGTAATGCTTGACCAGTATGCATCCAGTCGGGACTTGAAGCAGTTCACCGACTCCGCTGCTATGACACTCTCCGGCAGGTCATTCCACAGGTCAACCACCCTAAAGCCGAAAAAGTTGTGTCGCAGGTCCAGTCTGGAGTACCGCTTCCTCAGCTTCAGGGAGTGCCCTCTGGTCCTGGTGTTGGAGTCTCTGATAAGGGGGCGCCTGTCTTGTAGATACCATGGAGATATTTGAATACTTCAATCATATCCCCCCGGGCCCGTCTGTAGTACATGCTTGGGATCTTCAAATGACGCATACGTTGTTCATAGGGTATTGCATCGAATCCATGTACAAGCTTCGTTGCCCTTCTTTGGATCCTCTCAATTGACTCAGCATCCTTCCTGTAGAGTGGTGACCACACAACATTTCCATATTCCAAAAGTGGACGTGCAAGGGATGTGTACAGTCTGCATACAACATCCTCGTCTAGGTATGTGTACGATCTTCGAATGATAGCCAGTATTCCATTGGCTCTGTTGGCGGCTTCCTGGATGTGGTCGCTGAATGTCAGTTTGTTGTCCACCTTGACACCCAAGTCCTTTTCTATCATTGTTTCGGAGAGCGGAACATTATTCACACCATCATTCATTACATAGATGTGCTTGCTGTTTTTGCCCCCTAAGTGCATCACTTTGCATTTTGAAGCATTAAACTTCAGCTGCCAATCACTTGACCACTTCTGCATGTTGTTGAGGTCCTTCTGCAAGTCCTGTGAGTCACTACCTTTCTCCATACGGCGGAATACTTTGGTATTGTCAGCAAACATTTGGACCATAGAATGTACAACCTCTGGTAAGTCATTGATATATATCACAAATAAGACTGGTCCAAGCACGCTGCCCTGAGGTATTCCGCTTTTCACCGAGCACCATCCTGATGGTTTGCCATTTACAATGACTAGCTGTCTTCTGTTGCTCAGAAAATCCTTTATCCAGTGTAGGACATCTCCTCTTATGCCATAGCCATGCAGTTTTTTTAGCAGTCGCTGGTGTGGAACAGTGTCGAATGCTTTTTGGAAATCTAGATAAATAGCATCCAGATCTCCAAAGTCATCAATAACTCGGGTCCACTCATCCATACATGCCAGTAGTTGGGTCGTACAAGATCTTCCTTGCACAAAGCCATGCTGCTGTGTTGATAGGAGGTTGTTTTCGACAAGATGAGCCATGATAGAATCTCTTATTATTGATTCCAGCAACCTATACACTACAGATGTTAGACTGATTGGCCTATAATTTCCTGGATCACTTCTGTTACCCTTTTTGAAGATGGGAGCTACATGTCCATTCTTCCATGGGTGAGGAAGTTTTCTTTGGTTTAGTGATTTTTGGAAAATGTGTCTAAGTGGTTCAACAAGCTCATTGTGTAGCTCCTTCAATATGCGTGGGTATATTCCATCAGGACCTGCTGCCTTAGATGCGTTAAGATTGTATAATTTTTTCTTCAGATCGGATGGTGCAATATTTATGTTGGTCAGGGGGGCACGAAAGAGTCGGTCCTCAAACATTGGTATATATGACAGGTCTTCTTGTGTGAAGACACTTGCGAATCTGGTGTTCAAAGTATTAGCTTTGTCGATATCCTTTTGTGCAATGGTCCCATCATCCCGCCTCAAATCTCCAACTGGTATATGTACTTTGAGTTTACTCCTAGCATATTTATAGAAGGCTTTTGGGTTCTCTTTGGCATTTTTGGCTATGTTTTTCTCATGCTCTCTCTTTGCTTTCCTACATTCCCACTTTACTTGGTTACATATTTTTGCATATCGAATTCTGTTACTTTCTGTGCCCGACTGTCTCTTCACTGCATATGCCTGTTGTTTCAAGCTGATCTTCTGCTTGACTTGGTCATTCATCCATTCTGGCCGTGGTCTGCCATTATTCATTTTGCCAGATGACATGGGTATGTGCTGTTTGCATTTTTCCATGAAGGTTTTTTCAAATGCATTCCAATTTTGCTCAACAGTGTCTGTTTTTGGGGCTGCACTTAGTAGAACTTGGTCGAGATCCTGTCTCAAGCCCTCATAGTCGCCTTTATCCAATATGAATTTGTGCTTTCCACTTGGGTTTGCATGGTAATAGCAACTGAAATTAAAGAAAAGGCAATCATGGTGGCTATTTCCAAGTCTCGCAACATGCTTAAGGTTTCCAATCATTTCTTCCTCATTTGTGATGATGAGATCTAGTATATTTGCAGCCTGGTTACCACGCTTATGCGTTGGTTCCGTGACATGCTGGAAAAGGAAACAATCTCTAAGATTTATGACAAAGAGTGTCGCTGGATGTTGTTCGCAATTTGGTGTCCGCATGGGTTGCCAACTGATTTCTGGATAATTGAAGTCTCCCATGATTAGGAGGTGGCTGTGGTTTAGGGCTGAGGCCTTTTGGATCAGCTGTCGAGTTTCCTCATGGACACTGTTGTCGCTGTTGGGTGACCTGTAGATGCATCCAACAAGCAGACTGTTCCTGTCGTCTAGCTTAATCTTGCACCATATCGCTTCTGTTGAGTTACATGGTAGTACATCTAAAGGGACTGCATTAAGGTTGCATTTAGTATATATACACACACCCCTCCTCCCTTCATCGATATTGCTGAAAATATCAAATCCATTTATGGCAATCTCACATAGCTGGACTGGGTCTTTTGGATTCTTTGGTATGACTTCGCTAATTGCAATGATATCTGGGTTGTAAATTGCAGTATTTGCTTCCAGTTCGGCTCGCTTGTTCATAATTGAATCTGCGTTGGTATACATACATCTCAGGCCATTGATAATTTTATGAGATGTGCTGATATGGATTCTGTTTTTGTTCAAGTTTGAGTTAGGATTGTGGCCCCAATGATACTTATGTGTTATACATGGTTTAGGTTTAGTTGTTTCTTGCATACTTCTGATGTTACAGTTGATGTTACTTCGGCTGACATCTAAACCTGGGTGCGTGGTCTCACTCTCACTATTTTTTGTTCCCATGGCGGTCCTCTGACACGGAATACCCAGTTTTTTGCCTCTTCTCCCAGTTCAGTGTCCGACGCCATGTCTGCTGTTTTCTTTTTGGCTTCCTCTACCAGGAGTTTTGTTTGTTTTCTTTCTCTTGGATAAACAGTTGCTATATTATATGAATAAATGTATATATGAATGTGAAAGATGTGTGATGATGGCGATGATGATGATGATGCTGATGATGATGTGTATTTGTTCATAGCAATTTCATATTGATGTGTATTCATACTTACCTAGCTCATGTATAATATAATTGTATGTGTTTACACATGAAACACCAACCAGCAGCCAGTCTGATCAAACCTACCACAAGGTGGCACTGCGAAATTTACCATGGGAGAGATAGGGAATGAGCCATCTTAGTATTATAGGGTCTATAAGCAACAACTATAATTTTGTAAGTCATTGTGTAGAATGGCTAATGCTCAAATCTGTGGTTGTGTAGGCAGGCTATAGTGAAATCAATACAGACAAAGAGAAAGGAAGAGTTGAAAGTGTAAAGGAAGAGAGAGAGAGTCAAGCCCTCTGGTTTATTATTTATATGGTACATGGGTTCATTGTAGAGTATCACCCCCACCCTTTTCACCCAATGGGAAACAAGCATTCTTGGCCCTACCAATGGGGATCCAGCATTCCTGGTCCCCATGGCTACCAGTGGTCTTCCCACCACCACCAAGCTGGCCACCACCAACCCTGACCATGAGTCTGGTGGTCCTACCCAGCAGAGGGGGTGGCCCTTACACACAGCCCTGCCAGCACCACTATGTCTATTTACATCCCACTCAGGCACCACCAGCACATACATATAATATATATACATACATGCGCTTGGTCACATATACCTGTTTAGAAATAGAACATTTGCATTCTCCCCAATGCCGTAAACTGGAATATTTTACAATTGGTTTGACTCAACCAGGGTTCAAACCTGGGAGTTCAAACCCCATGACCTAACAAAATGGGAAGCAGGCACTCTACTCATTTAGCCACCTAGTCTGGCTTTATAGTACTTCTCTACTGGCAGACCAGGCCGCAGGCAACATGACTCAATTTCCCATTCAGTCACATTATCCTGCATTTAATTTCAGTCAATTGTATAGATAGAATTAATTAAATTCGGTAAACATATTGATTTATTATTTATGTATTTGTGCATCTGGAAATACTTTTTTTTTTTTTAAACAGAATAGGATTCAAACTAATCAGATGGGGTAGCTGAATATGTTGAGCGCATGCTTCCTGTTTTTGTAGGTCATGGGATTCGAACCCTTAGGTTTCCTGGCGGTTTTAACCCCTCACGAAACCCTGGAACCCCAGCCATCTAGCCTGATATTCGGCATTATTAGTATAGGGCAAGGCGCAGTGGCATGAGGTAGACCAATTGTCAAAAATTGAAAAGTCGCCTGCTTAATCAACTGATGAATCAAAAAACCTTTTTTCAAAACAACAACCAAAACTTCAGATTTTCAGTCGAACATTGTCCCATGTGAGTTGGAAATATACGATCAAATGTGTAAGCATGTGGTTTGGTTTTGAACAAAAATGATGTTTCATCAGACCATTCAACCATTAAAGAGCTCAGGCTACAATGGGCGATGGTGCCATGAAACTTCCACTGGACATCTTGGAACCTGACAAAGTGCTAGATGGTACTTGGAACGAGGGCAAGACTAATGTGTAACCTAATTGGTTAATGTTGTCCCTGTCCAATGGCTGCCTCAAAGTAGGAGTCCAAAGGAATGGGGTAATATATCCATTGATTACGGTACGCTGGCAGAACGCCGGTGAACGTTATATACGTAATTCGTCGCCAGAATATGCCTTATATGTTACATACATCAAGACATGGTGAAGAAACGCAAAACGTACGTTATACAGATGTTAGACTTATGTTATCCATACGTTGTCAATACATTGTCAATATATGGACTGTACATTTCTGCTGGCTCTCCGTCCGACACGTAGGTCAACGTAGTGCTACATATAAACAAAGTTTGTCTAACGTACGTCTAATGTATTTCAACGTATGTCTAATGTATACATAATGTACGCCTGATGTAAAAGCCACACGTTGTTGAACGTCAAAAGTGTTGTGCATGCGCAAAACTTTTGTGAACCTTTGATGATGCCGTATAACAATGAACATCGATGTACATCGACATATACCAACATACACATAATGAACGCGTGACATTCGATTAACGCATATCAGCATAACCAACATATTGGCGGAAAATCACCTAGCACGGCGCACGGTTCCGCGATGCGTCATAGTGTAACAGGGCTATAACGTCACAGCTTCGGTGCTTTCTTGGGGACCAGTGGATCTGGGAATACAATGCAGTGCCCCCCGCCCCACCTCTTAAATGACCATCCTGAACAACGGCCATCCATCATATACGGCCAAAATTTCAATGCAGCAATATATTTTAACTACAAATTACCCCTCACCAACGACCACCCGCCTAACAGGACCAACAACCACCCTTTTCCCCCTTTATCCGACCATTATTTTAAAACCAACAAGTATGGTTGCATGATATTTAAATGGCGTTTTAAAACCAGTGTGATTATGTTCTGTTTTAATTACTGAATATGTTATCTTGAAGCCAGCAAGTATGGTTATATGATATTTAAATGGACATTTTGAAACCAGTGTGATTATGTTATGTTTTAATTACTGAATGTGTTATCTTGAAGCCAGCAAGTATGGTTATATGATATTTAAATGGACATTTTGAAACCAGTGTGATTATGTGATGTTTTAATTACTTAATGTGTTATTTTAAAACCAATAAGTATGATTATGTGATATTTAAATGGACATTTTAAAACCAATGTGATTATGTGATGTTTTAAATACTTAATGTATTATTTTAAAACCAACAAGTATGATTATGTGATATTTAAATGGACATTTTAAAACCAATGTGATTATCTGATGTTTTAATTACTAAATGTGGTATTTTAAAACCAATAAGTATGATTATATGATATTTAAATGTGTCACTCCCTCTTACTCTAACCCTAACCCTCTCACCAGCGACCACCTCCCTTATGTGACCACATTCTCTCTGCATCAGGGGTGGTCATTTAAGCGGGGGACCACTGTAGCAGTATGTTGCTACCAAATATTCTTCCTTAGCTGGTTTGGTTGTTGGAGTTTTACATCCTGGCAACATCTGAGGTCATATCAGGTGGGGAACCGACTTGTGACAGTGCACACTCATGGTGACTTAATAGTGTTGCCCAACTTAGAAATCAGGCTGCCAGCACCATGACTCGCTAAGTCACATTATCCTGACATTGAACTAACCAGCCCTTGCCCTATCCTATTAATGCAAGCTAGAAAGCGACAAGTATCAATTTTGTAAGTCATTGGTTTCACTCAACAGAGAATTGAACTCCCAATCTCCCTCACGGGAGGTTTGCGCTCTACCGATTCGGTCACCGCGCCCAGTCACAGATCAAATGCAAGATGCCCCAACTACAAAGGGCTGACTCTGGTCACTCATACCCTGACCTAATTAGTAACCATAGAAACCCCCTGCCTAACCAAACACACCCTATTAAATTCGCTCACCTCTATCCTTCCCTATTATTATTAAGCGATATTCTTTAAACTCACTTCGCACAGGCTACGATGATCAAACTTTGTAATATTATTGGCATCCTTTGTTTCTAATGTATATTGCAACGATTACTAGCTAATATTTTACATCAGATACAATATTACTTCATGTATGTGGGTGGATCCAGCCCCCCACCCTCCACCTTCCACCTGGTAAGTACTGGGGGCGGTGGCCGAATCAGTAGAGCGTGGGCCTCATAATGGAGGCATTTGACTGGGACCTTTCCATCCGCAAGATTTAGGCTCCGCTTACCTGCGCAGTGAACTAGGTTTTCGAATGCAAAGAGGACCAGTCAAATGGTTTCAGTGGTTTCAACCAGTCAGAGCTGTTCTCTGCCATTGCAAATGGCTGCCCTGTATGGGGGTGACCATTTGCAATAAAAAAGAACCAATCAGAGCTGTTCATTTCCATTGCAAATGGCTTCCCCCATAGAGGGCAGCCATTTGCATTCGAAAAGAACAGCTTTGATTGGCTGATGCTACTGAATCTTTCAACCTTTCCATATCAGCCATCTTGAATTACACCATGTGACCTTATGGATGGAGCCACAAGACACAGTTGATTCATACTTATAGAACCCCACTTCCGGTCCCAGTCGAATAGGAATTTGTAAAGAAATATTTTGATATGCGAATATAGAGGCCCAGTCGAATACGTCCAATGTCATGCCGGAGATCGGGAGTTTGATTCCCGGTCGAGTCAAACCAATGACTTATACAAATTTATGCATGTCGCTTCCTAGCTTAGTGCTCGGCATTAATAGGATAGGGTAAGGACTGGTTAGCGCAGGGTCAGGATAATGTGACTGAGTGGGATATCGGGTCATGGTGCTGGCAGCCTAATTTCCCAGTGGGGCAGCACTAAAAAGTCGCCATGATTGCACACTGTCACAAGTCGGTACCCCTCCTGATATGACCTTAGATGTTCCAGGATGTAAAACTCCAATAACCCTGAGGTACCAGTATCCATCACATGTAGCCTCCATGAACAGTCTTGATCTTAATGTAACTTAAATTTCTTGAATTCAACTATTTTGTCAAACTATAATTGCTGTGCATGTAAGGAAAGCATGTAGATATCCTTTTATATTTCTATTAAAAGGGACCACTGTCGATTATAGGCTTGCGATGTCAAAGTCAATTTCTGGTCTCATACACCTATGTTGTCTCCCTTTAATAGTCTGTGAGTATTAACATCGTTTATATCGTTTCCATTGAAAAGCTGTTCACTCTGAATCGCTTGGTGACCCTTAAGTAATAAAGAACAGCTGGCTTACAATGTATATTAGATAACACATGTACGTATGTGATGAACAATATTGAAATCAACAGTAGTATCGGACGAGATTGTAGGAACAACAATCATACTTACAGGTACATTATCACAATGCTTGAAAAAAAAGCCAAATACTATATAATGGGCTAATATGTGGATGGATTCTTGGAGTACGGTCCGATGGAGATATAAATCTTCAGAATATGTGGTCTAATTGAACCGAATGCGCATATTATGGGTCCCCGTCTTGATATGACCTTAGATGTTGCTAGGACGTAGAACAATAACAAACAAACAAACAAATATTATGGGTTAATATGTAAAATGCATGAATTATTTCAAAATCAAATATATCCTCGCGTACTATTTTGATGCCACTGGCTCAATAATATTCAAATCCACAGCATCGAGAGGCATGTCATTTCATAGTCCAGTGCCATAACCTTTTGGCTGATAAAAACTTAGGTCTAATAGGCATTTATAACTTTCAGATGACAGATGTATATAAAGTCATGTATTTTAATATAAATTGGGTTTTCTTTTAAGAAAGAAAAGAAGATATAGAATAGATATGGGTACAAAGACATAGCTTGGCATATATAATAATATGCCATAATTAAGTAACAAAAGCGATAGAATTATTTGGGGGGGGGGGTGCATGTCCCTTCATAAAATTATTGGGAGGGAGGTGCAGCTCGCACCCCTGCTGAATAATTCAGAAGGAGGGAAGAAATCAGTTGTAACCTAGTCATGATTTTTATTTCACATTCAGTAGGCACTTGGAAATCCGCCGTTCTTGCCGGTCGCGCTGAAGTCGCGCTGTGATGTCATCACTTTTCAGCACGCCGTTTTTCGTCAGGTCCGGTAATGCGGATTTTGGGGGTTAGTTATGCTCAAATTGTCCGTGATGCTCGGCAACACGGGTAATTTGACATTCGGACACGGCCATAGCCTAATAGTAACCAGAGAGCGTGGATATAAACAGATGAGAAGGACAACTGTCATACTAGACCGACAGTGGCGCTCCAAGTGGTGGTTGTTGAACAGTTTACGCATATAGGCAAACTCAAGGCATTGTCAATGGCAGTGAGCAATCTTCATCCAGAAAACGTTAAATATCTCTAAAACTACAGCACCTAGAAACAAACTGATTGGAATACACATAGAAAACATGTTTACCAAAAACATTATATTAAATTGATATGGTTAGGGTTCTGTATTTCTATTAATTTGGAATAAAACTGACGTTTTTCACTACGCATACGGCAAACTCAATGCATTGTCAATGGCAGTGAGCAATCTTCATACAGAAAAAGTGAAATATCTCTAAAACCACACGATCTAGAAACAAATCGGTTTGTACACATATAGAAAACATACTCAACGAATAGATTATATTAAATTTATAAGGTTAGGGTTCTGTATTTCTATTAATTTTGAATAAAACAAATGTTTTGCACTGCACGTACCGGCAAACTCAAGGCTTGTTCAACAATAACCGCCAGGATCGCCACTGCAGTCTGTGTTACATATTTTCGCGGGATTTGTCCCTCTCATCTGTTTATATACATGCTCTCTGTAGTAACTAAGAAGGCCTTATGCTGCCACCTATCGAGGAACGACCACACTATGATATGCCTTGTACGCTCGCGCCGCCACCGACTTTTAAAATACGAAACCTGATTACCTACCTAATGCTATTGACCTGCCATCTGCAGTCGAATTCCTAAACTAATGAACCTTCTGCGCCTATATAAGGCCAGGTTCGGCAGCAGAGAGCTCACATCGACACGGGCACAAGGAGGACCTGACTAGCCTGAAAAATTGCCACCCGCACACCCCTACATGACATTATTAAGGGCAAGGGTTAAAAGCTTCTTAACCTCACTGTAATTGAACTTGTTGTTAAATTGAACTTTGTACTGATCAAAAACTTACCTGCTGGTGCTTGAAAATTAAACCCAACTTTAAACTAATATGCTGTGTCGTTGTCTAATTATGCAGGGAATGTTGCTCTTTTGAATTCTATTAAATTCCACAGATCTTAATTTTTGACTGGTCAAAATCCAAAAAGAATTGACAGAACTACAGCTTGTTGAATTTGAAGTTTATTTTCCCTACATGAGTCATTAGTACTTTTTTTTCTGGAAAAACCAATTATTCCCTACATAAAGTTTCATAATGATCTGAATATTCAGTCTTGTTTTGTCGTAGTAGAGAAAATAGTCACCTGCCTGGAGAGTGCTGCGGGAGTGACTAGGTAATAAATACCCCAGCCACACTATGCATGCGTTCGCTTGCGATCGTTTCGCGACCTTTTCGCATCCACCATACGACCACCACACGACCACCTTACGACCACTCGCCGACCATTTCGGGAGATTTTGGTCGCAAGGAGGTTGCAGCTGCTACACTTTCAACCTCATTGCGACCACTGCTCGGCGATCATTCGGCGACTGCCATGCCAGAAGCATGAGAATTTTTGTCGCCGGGCGGTCGCAGAGCAGTCGCTGATCAGTTGGCGATCAGTTGGAGAGCGGTCGCCGACTGGGCCCCCCCTCCCTAAACATTGGCGACCGCTCGCCGATCACTCGCCATCCGCGACTTTGATTCAATGTAGCAAGTCGGTCGCCGCCCTTTTGGTCGTAAGGTGGTCACAAGCGAACGCTGGCCGTAGTGTGACTGGGGCTAGTCATTACTACTACACTAGGCTAGTATAACTAGCCCCTGTCAGGGCCGAGGTTTTTATTTAGTTTTTCTTTTCAAGTGTTTTTATTCCCCTGAATAACACGTTGTCAGTGCTAACAGGCTAATGCACTGGTCTTCCGGCTAAATGTGCATCAAGTCGGTGTTCTCCACAGGGCCCAGATCCAGGGGTCGGACTAACGTGAAGGCACAATGAACGAACCTGGGAAATGACCGGTGTCGTATTCTCAGCGCCCGGTCATTCTCAGCGGCCTGTCGTGGCTTCTGCGCATGCGCAGATTTTCGCACGTTGCGGCGATCACTGCTATTTGTTTTGTTTACACTCGGCGATTCGACGCTGATCGAGCTGCTACGTTAATATCGCTTGGAATTTAAGGTTAATTTAATTAAATTTCATTATTTGAGTATGTAATTCTGTTAAATATGATCGCATTCAATAGATTTCGGCCTAATCGGTCCCTGACACTGCCGGGTACCTTGCCTGAGCTTGTAGCCGGCGAGGCCATGGGTCTTTTGCATATGTCTTAAAATCCGCGCATGCGCAGAAGCCACGACAGGCCGCTGAGAATGACCGGGCGCTGAGAATACGACACCGTATTCGACGACCCGACACTGTCATAAGAAACTGAATTTTGTTATGTATCTCGGATGGGCGGGACGTGACACCCTCCCCCCCCCCCTTGCCCTCCGCCACTGCCCAGGACGTTCAACCATAACCGTATCAGTCACCTGTGTCGGTGAGTGGGATTGTGAGTGAACCTTTTGTCGGTCCTACACATTCGCAAGTGTTTAAGTTTTAAATGGAAACAAGCTAGTAAAACTGTCCAAATGCGGAAATGGAGAAGATTTCCGCTAGATTGCGCCAAACTCACTACGGACGGCTGGTTTGGCGCGGTGTAGCGTCGGGCTGTAAAAATCTACGGATTTTCGGTTAAGAATTATATATTTTCAGAGAGCATTATTATTCTTGGATGTCGGAGTGGGACTTAAGTTATGTAAACTAAAAGTAACTAAAATCAATAGAATCCCACTCCCATTGTACATGATGCTGAATGAGGTAAACTATATGTTATATATTATGAGTGGAGTTGATGGAAATGTATATGATGCTGAATGATGTAAGCTATCTGTTATATATGATGTTTGGAGTTAATGGAAAGAGTTCCTTTGCAAGAAACAGTACATGATGATTGAAATGTTCTCTATGTGTTCATAAAGAATACAAAAGAGGAAAAGAATGATTTTACTATATACAATATCTGTAACTGTTGCAAGATCCTGTCCACCCAAGACCACCCGACTGACCCACCTGCCTAATTTGCATATGTATGGAGTACACCACCTGCAGCTGGTTTGAGTGACAGCCCCTAATGGGGTGGTCACCCACCCAGTCTGTGGGGGAGTGTCTCATTGGCTGGCTGGGGAATGTCCGGTCACCTGACTCCCTTGTCCTATCCTGACCACACACTAGTCTCAACTAATTAATTATTCAAGAGTTTGCTTCTAACACACTAAAGGAAAATCACTCTCATCCTGGCACTTGAGTGAGACACACCTACTCTAGAGCAGGACCCCATACACTCTGTATGATGCTATCCAAATTCAGCTATTCAAATTGAGTGTATCCACAGCTATAGGACTCCTGTCCCATGGGTTGTTGGCACTGTTTCAATATACAGGCTAAAGTGACAATGAGACATAGTGTGGGCAGTATATGAGGAGTAAAGGTGCTAGGTCACATGTAAGGGGGATGACAGGAGTTGCTGCCAATAAAGCACAACTTATTCACTGTTCATCCTTGTGACTAGTTTTCCTTCCTCTTTCCAGACATGGTTAAATTGATTAGACTGATTGCATCACAGGTGAAATGAAGGGGGAGAGTTTTGTAATTACATAGGGTGCTCACAGCGGCAGAGACCCGTGTTTTTATAGGGCGCTGTAGTACGAGGGCACTCCGAAAGGAAGCGCCAAGCGCTGTGTCATTGGCAATGAGATTGTATGTGGACAATCAATCAATCAATATGATAGAGCTATAATAGGCCTTGGACCTGTTAGCCGCTCTTAATTAATAGAAATGGAGACAGTTCTTCAGATGTGGTGGATCATAGCAACTGTCACTGGCTCCAAGATATATGTAATGCTTGACCAGTATGCATCCAGTTGGGACTTGAAACAGTTCACCGACTCTGCTGCTACGACACTCTCCGGCATGTCATTCCACAGGTCAACCACCCTAAAGCCGAAAAAGTTGTGTCGCAGGTCCAGTCTGGAGTACTGCTTCCTCAGCTTCAGGGAGTGCCCTCTGCTCCTGGTGTTGGAGCCTCTGATAAGGGGGCTGCCTGTCTTGTAGATACCATGGAGATATTTGAATACTTCAATCATATCCCCCTGGGCCCATCTGTAGTACATGCTTGGGATCTTCAAATGATGCATACGTTGTTCATAGGGTATTTCATCGAATCCATGTACAAGATTCGTTGCCCTTCTTTGGATCCTCTCAATTGACTCAGCATCCTTCCTGTAGAGTGGTGACCACACAACATCTCCATATTCCAAAAGTGGACGTGCAAGGGATGTGTACAGTCTGCGCACAACATCCTCGTCTATGTGTACGATCTTCGAATGATAGCCAGTATTCCATTAGATCTTTAGGCCGCTTCCTGGATGTGGTCGCTGAATGTCAGTTTGTTGTCCACCTTGACACCCAAGTCCTTTTCTATCATTGTTTCGGAGAGCAGAACATTATTCACACCATCGCTCATTACATAGATGTGCTTGCTGTTTTTGCCCCCTAAATGCATCACTTTGCACTTTGAAGCATTAAACTTCAGCTGCCAATCACTTGACCACTTCTGCATGTTGTTGAGGTCCTTCTGCAAGTCCCGTCAGTCACTACCTTTCTCCATACGGCGGAATACTTTGGTATCGTCAGCAAACATTTGGACCATAGAATGTACAACCTCTGGTAAGTCATTGATATATATCACAAATAAGACTGGTCCAATCATGCTGTCCTGAGGTATTCCGCTTTTCACCGAGGACCATCCTGATGGTTTGCCATTTACAATGACTTGCTGTCTTCTGTGGCTCAGATAATCCTTTATACACTGTAGGACATCTCCTCTTATGCCATAGCCATGCAGTTTTTTTAGCAGTCGCTGGTGTGGAACAGTGTCAAATGCTTTTTGGAAATCTAGATAAATAGCATCCAGATCTCCAAAGTCATCAATAATGCGGGTCCACTCATCCATACATGCCAGTACTTGGGTCATACAAGATCTTCCTTGCACAAAGCCATGCTGCTGTGTTGATAGGAGGTTGTTTTCGACAAGATGAGCCATGATAGAATCTCTTATTATTGATTCCAGCAACCTACACACTACAGATGTTAGACTGATTGGCCTACAGTTTCCTGGATCACTTCTGTTACCCTTTGTGAAGATGGGAGCCACATGTCCATCCTTCCATGGGTGAGGAAGTTTTCTTTGGTTTAGTGATTTTTGGAAAATGTGTCTAAGTGGTTCAACAAGCTCGTTGTGTAGCTCCTTCAATATGCGTGGGTATATTCCGTCAGGACCTGCTGCCTTAGATGCATTAAGATTGTATCATTTTTTCTTCAGATCGGATGGTGCAATATTTATGTTGGTCAGGGGGGCACGAAAGAGTCGGTCCTCAAACATTGGTATATATGACAGGTCTTCTTGTGTGAAGACACTTGCGAATCTGGTGTTCAACGTATCAGCTTTGTCGATATCCTTTTGTGCAATGGTCCCATCATCCCGCCTCAAATCTCCAACTGGAATATGTACTTTGAGTTTACTCCTAGCATATTTATAGAAGGCTTTTGGGTTCTCTTTGGCATTTTTGGCTATGTTTTTCTCATGCTCTCTCTTTGCTTTCCTACATTCCCACTTTACTTGGTTACATAGTTTTGCATATCGAATTCTGTCACTTTCTGTGCCCGAATGTCTCTTCACTGCGTATGCCTGTCGTTTCAAGCTGATCTTCTGCTTGACTTGGTCATTCATCCATTCTGGCCGTGGTCTGCCATTATTCATTTTGCCAGATGACATGGGTATGTGCTGTTTGCATTTTTCCATGAAGGTTTTTTCAAATGCATTCCAATTGTCCTCAACAATGTCTGTATTTGGGGCTGCACTTAGTAGAACTTGGTCGAGATCCTGTCTCAAGCCCTCATAGTCACCTTTATCCAATATGAATTTGTGCTTTCCACTTGAGTTTACATGGTAATAGCAACTGAAATTAAAGAAAAGGCAATCATGGTGGCTATTTCCAAGTCCTCCTCATTTGTGATGATGAGATGAGATCTAATATATTTGCAGCCTGGTTACCACGCTTATGTGTTGGTATCGTGACGTGCTGGAAAAGGAAACAGTCTCTAAGATTTTCGACAAAGAGTATTGCTGGATGTTGTTCGCTATTTGGTGTTTGCATAGGTTGCCAACTGATTTCTGGATAATTGAAGTCTCCCATGATTAGGAGGTGGCTGTGGTTTAGGGCTGAGGCCTTTTGGATCACCTGTCGAGTTTCCTCATGGACACTGTTGTCGCTGTTGGGTGACCTGTAGATGCATCCAACAAGCAGACTGTCCCTGTCGTCTAGCTTAATCTCGCACCATATTGCTTCTGTTGAGTTACATGGGAGTACATCTAGAGGGACTGCATTAAGGTTGCATTTAGTATATATGCACACACCCCTACTCTCTTCATCGATATTGCTGAAAATATCAAATCCATTTATGGCAATCTCACATAGCTGGACTGGGTCTTTTGGATTTTTTGGTATGACTTCACTAATTGCAATGATATCTGCGTTGTAAATTGAAGTAGCTCTGTGTGCGCAGTCGACCAAGTTTTCGGTCCGTGACAAGTACTAAGGCAAGAGAGAAACGGTACAGGTTATCATCACATGAACACAGGAATATAGCGCAGAACGGTTAACTCTATCTCTAGTAACAGCACTCACACCTGGGTGGGTGGGAGAGCGAAGTGGCTTGATCGGAGGGCAGTAGCGGAATGAGCAGGGGTAGTACAGTGGTTAACGAAGAAAACTACCTAGCCGTTGCCTCGTGGCCAAATTACACATGTTGACCTCGCCAACATCTCTAATTCGGTGCACGAGACAAGTAAATCAGTAACAAAATGGACATAACAAAGTTTATTATTAATGTAACAAAATTAATGAATACTCCAGGAGTGACACTAGTAGCGAGCAATTACAGAGTCAATATAACAGAGTCAATATTTACGATAATTCGCGATGCCTGATAATGAACAGGACAGTTGTGGCATCAAGTCAGAACGTGAAATAGCTCTGTGTGCGCAGTCGACCGAGTTTTTCGGTCCGTGACAAGTACTAAGGCAAGAGAGAAACGGTACAGGTTATCATCACATGAACACAGGAATATAGCGCAGAACGGTTAACTCTATCTCTAGTAACAGCACTCACACCAAAAGTAAAGAGAGTCCTGCTGGCGCGGCTCCTATATGAATTGGTTTCAAGTATTTTTTTACAGCGTCGGATTTCCATGTTCCAGCTTTCATGATACTTTCTAGAGTCAGGCCAGAACCCTGGCAAGCCTGAGCAGAGCCTCTCCGCAAGCTATGCAGAGTATAGCCCTTGACTTTCTGAAACACGACCGCTGACGCAATTTTAAGTGCCCTGAGTAGCGTGCTCGCGGTAAGCGGAAGACCAGACGGCAACATCAGAGCCGGGGCATTCGGGACTGGGGTTATTGTCGTGAGGTACTTCCACCATGCGCGGACAGGGCAGCAGGGAGACAAAGGTATTTCGGGTGGACGGAACACCACAGGGCTAGAGGACAAATCGCGTGTTTTGGTTGTTTGTATAGTAAGAAAGAGGGCATTGGCAGAGAGCTCTACATCTTCAAATTTTATTACGTGTGGCATAACTTGTGCTGTATGAGAGACGACTACTAGATTACTCTGTCGTATCATCGTTAAATAACAAATCATAGAGGAAGGATATTATTGCTTTTGGCTCTGGAGGAGAGAGGGGAGGAGCTCTTACCATCACGTGTAGCGAGTTTTTACAGTTGCCACGCTTCATGGTTCGGATCTCAGGTGCTTCGAAGACCGAGGCATCCAGAGATACCGATGTCACCCAGAGTTTTACCGAGCTGAAGTAATTTAACACGGAGCCCGAAGCTTTGAGATGATCACTAAGGAATAGCAAAACGAGAGTAAGTCATAGGTAGACGGATTATGAACAGTGACATTATGCCAGTTACAGAAATTTATATACAAGTTGACGTGTCCCGCCTTATTGGTCCATGTACGGGCGGCCAGTGCACTGGAGTACAAGTTGAGCAGTCTCTGGTGATGCTTCAATGAGTAGCCTGGAAGATATAGGCAAGCATACAAATATCTTCCAGGTAACATAAACTCACAATGCAAAATCTAAGATATCTAAGTTCAAGAGTACAGTTATCTGTTCAAGCTTCAGTGATTTACTGAGCTGAAAGGCCTTAACTTTACTTAGCGCCGAGTGCGGGGCTCTACATAACGCATCTGCCAGGATAAGAGTGTCCCCCGGCTTGTGTGTTATTTCCAGCTCAAAATTCAAGTTTGCCACTAACAGCCACAGCTGTCGAGCACACACGCAGAGAAGAGTATCCTTGCCCTTGCCTGACTCCAACACCTGTTGCGATGCCGCATTATAAGTATTAACTAACACTTTGAAATTGTGCGGCTCATCTGGTAACAACTGAGAGACAGCGTGTACCAAGTTCAAGGCTTCTAGCTGAGCTATCGAAAACTTCCGTTGAGTGACCTCAGCTGAATATTCCGCTGAATAAAAATTTAGCCTTAGAAAACGCGCCTCCCGCCTTCAGTGTTGAGTCGCATTCAACGACCCATTCCTGCCTCGGCGCACTCGGCAGTAACTGAACTCCAATATATTTCCCTGTGAATTTCACAAACCATTCCAAATCTAGTAGGATATCTGAATTGAACTCGTGCAAGCCATGATATGGTGAATTGCGTAATGCTGTCAAAATCCTATTAGAAAACCGTGCAGCCGGTCTTATACACTTAGATAAATGCTGCAATTTCCCAGCTAAACTCTCAAACTGCTTACGGGACGCCGTCTTCTTAACAGACCACAAAGTACAGTCCGACAGAACTTCCTTGACTTTTTCTTCTGGAAGCGTTACTGTCATTTTAGCCGCGTCAATCACAAAACCCAACCAGGTTATCACAGTGGCCGGAGCCGTACATTTCTCGAGTGCCAAAGCTAACCCCAATTCTTTCGTCAGCACCAGGAACCTATCATACGCCTGCTGCGCCCTGCTCTGTGTTACCTCGATGCCTATGAAGTCATCGAGGTAACACAGTGCAAAGAAACCCTCATTCCTTAGAAGCCATACCAGAGCCCGAGTCATCCTAGCACACGCCAATGCTGATGTCCTGCACCCGAATGGTGGTGCCAGATCTAGATAAAATTTGTCAAGAATTGAAATGCCCAACAGCGGAAACGAGAGCGGGCACACCCTGAGCTGACGGTACGCTCGTGCCAGGTCCGCACCCCAGAGCCATGCGTTCGGGCCTAACTTTGTTAGCTGGTCCGTTAGTGTGGAGACCGACGGCAGAGTAAAATTAAATGGCTCTCCTAAATAATACCCTTTGCGTATTCCCGCATTCACACTCTTCCCCGGTGGGAAACTCAGATCGATTATTATCCTTTTTGCAGTTGAATTCTTTTTGGGCCATGTCATCATTGGGCTACATTGAAACCAGGGCGAGAACGGAGCTTCCAGAAAGGGGCCCAGCAGTGCGCTATGTGATAACTCGGTATTTACAAATTTAACAATATGGAAATCCGCTTCTGCTCCCAGAGCGTGGTTTCTCAATGTCGGTGTTGGAATATATGCCACCGTATAATCAAGCGGCCAGCCGAACTCCAAATGGTCAACTAAGGACACATCCGGAAAATCGACCAAAAACTCCCTCCATTTCAAAATAATCAGACCTGACTGAAGCGGCACTCTCGCTTCCAAATAATTTGGCAAACCTGTCGCCCTTACCGCGTCATATATCAACATGTAGTCATTCCACCGAGACCACAGGTGCGGTTCAGGGACTGGCCAGAAACCAAGCAAAGTAGTGCTAAAATCTACCGGGGAAGGTGGGGGAGTTACGGCTCTAGGCAAAGAATCATTATCAAGGGCCAATGCTACCCCAACCGGTATTCTGAACCAGTCAAAGGTCACAGGTGGAATATCAATCAAAAGAGCCCGGTTATCACAGCCCTCTGTCCTCACTTCAAACCCCACCGGTTCAACTACCATACATGCATGCTCACCACCTTCCAACAACACCGCGCATGGCAGCCTACTTGTGTGCTGCCCCGCTACCGCCTGTGCCTCACCCACGACCACGTGGCTACTCGTAGGAGCTGGGGGGGTGGGGTCAATACAGGGCTGGGGTGAGGTGGGAGGGAGGGAATGCACGTGGGCTGGGAAAACGGGAGGGGGTGGGGGTGGGGGGTTGGGGCCTCACCCCACCCACCACCACGTGGTCAGGCCGCTGCGAAGGTCCCTCTAACTGACATGTACATGCCGACGGCAAAATACAAACACATTTACAAACACTTACAGGGGAAACTTCTGGCGTGTTGTCAGAGGCTGCTTTCCTATCAGTGAACCGCCTCTTTTTAAGGCAGTCCTGTTCCATGAACGGCCTGTCGCGTGTACTCGGGCACATGAGGTCCTTGAATATTTGCCTGGTAGTGTGGAAGTGGCGCATGCATGTCGGGCGGTCGGGGGCCACCACTATCAAGTCATCTAGATACATAGTGGCCTTGATCCCCTTGTTTCTTAGTATGTAGACCACCGCCTCGGCGACTCTCTGGATGTGACAGCTAGATCCGCGGGCTCCGAAGGGGACCGATATGTCGAGGTAGTATTGTTGGCGCCACGAGGTTCCGAGGATGGGCCAGTCAAGGGGGCAGGACCAGAAGTTCTTGTAGGCCCTGCTTATGTCCATGGTGAACATGTGGCTCCCCCTGCCTGAATCCCTCAGTTCCTTCGTGAATCCGTCGACTGTGGGTAGGCAGTGGTCTCTTGTGTGGCCTAGTGCCGTGTTCTTTATTATGAAGGCGTTTACCGAGGTGTCGTGTGGGAGCGACATGTCGGCGATTATGCGTCTCTTGGTGGGGTCGGCTTTCTCTCTTGACATCATTGGGGAGACGTGGAACAATTCTTGGAAGGGAGGTTCTGGGTACGGGCCATACACGGCGCCGTACCTTACCTCCTTCTCGATGTATTGATCGACGGCTGCTGGGTGCTGGCGCACGCTGGGGTGGTTTGGTTGAGCTGTAGTGCTGGAGGTTGGCCCCATGTATCCCAAGGGGGGGTCACTCGGGTCAGTTGGCCTGGCTTTTCTCGGGTTGTTTCACTTGTGAGTGTGGCGTGTCGCACCCCCCGGCTGGGTCCGTTGTTGTTGGGGTGGCAGATAATCGCGTGTGTGTTATGGCTGCTGAGTGTTGGCGAGTGGCTGCTTTCATCGTGGGCTTGATTGGCACGGTGTCTGGTGCTGGCTGTGTCAGTTGGTTGGGGGTCGGGGGTCCCCGCCGTATCGCTGGTGTCGTCCCCCCTTTCTAGTTTTTTGCGTCCCTTGTCTTCCTGCGGCATTGCTGCTCGGCATGCTTGTAGTAGGTTTGGGTTAACTTGTAACAGTAGGCTCATGCACGGACCACGTCTTGTGGGCCGTCATGGTGGTGTTGTTTCTGGCTGCATCGTCTCGTAGAGTTATAGACCGGGCATGGGCGCTCATGGGCCTCCGCCTCGATTCGGCCCCTCCCGGCCTTCTCTGTGTGGGCTCTGTCGTTCTCGCGTTCGTCCGTGGTGGGGGTGGGGTTCTGGCCGTTAGTGGATACAAAATTTGCCCTGTCATTCTTGATCTCCTGTCTCTCATGCCATGTCAAATACGTTCTGCGACCACTCCCGGACGGCAGCCCAGGGTTTGCGTGCACAGTCATCCGTGACATGTGGGGGAAGTCCCGCCTATTATATACCCTATGGTCAGCGAGCAGTGACACAAATGCTCTTATTTACTCGTGCTCGGTTATGGAGCTTCGTGCCGCCAATTTCTGCGCCGCTGAGTTGCACCCATGGTGCTTCAAGTACATATATGGCTTAGATATGGGGTTTGTGATGAACATATCATGTAGTATGGCCCTCCTACCTTCCATCCTCCTGCATTGTGCGTGGTATCGATCCATGTCGTTGTCCAGCTCGTCGACCTGTTCGGCCCTTTCTCGGTTGTGGGATTTGTCCTCGTGCCTGGAGTGTCGGCGCGGGCTGTCGGGTCGGTGGAGCTGGGGCAGCATGTGTCAGTACTGCTCCCCCTGTCTCCTGGTCGGTGATCCGTCCGGGGAAGTGGATGTATGACGTCCGTTGCGCCGTTGTGGTGTGTTTGACCACCTCCTGGGAAGGTGACCGGCGATGGTGCCGGCGTGGTGTTGGGGAGCGGGTCCTGGCCGCCCGTGGCTCGGGGAAGGCCTGCCGCCGTTGTGATGTCTGCCCCCGCTGGGCTGCCCTCGGGGAGAGGGTACGGTCCCTCGACCTCCTTGGCATCGGGGATCGGCGCCGTGGTGAGTGGTGGTCAGCGTCCTGGTGTCATCCGGCGATCTGTTGTATGGCGATGTGCATTTCGTCCATTCTTTGCTCCATTCGCGCGGACATGCGCTCCTCCATCTGTAGCACCGTATGCTCCACCCGTTGTCCACCGTTAGGTTTGGTGGCCCAAGCTCTCTGGCCGGGCTCCGGGTATGACTCGTCCGAGTCTGAATCACTGGAGCTGTGGTGGTCGGGAGGAGATCACCCGCGGTCCCGGCGGGTACTTGTGCTGCCGACCGCCGAGAGGGTGTGGGTGGTGCATGATCGTGGTTGTGGCTGGGCCTGTCCTTTGGCCGGCCGGCCACGTCCCTCTTCTTTGTTGATGCGCTCTGTCGCGGCATAGTGGTTTGTAGAAAAAGGGGTGCAGTAGTGGTCAGTCGGAGGCGGTGCTGCAGACTGACTCCCTTGTGGTGTGTGGCGCCAGGCTCCGGTCACCAGAGTCATATGATTGGCTCAGGTGGGTTGTGTTGTGATTGGTGGAGGGAGTGTGAAGGGTGTTAGGGCTCCCTGACCGCCCCCCCCCCGCCCCCATGCCCCCCCACCCCATGCGGGCGGGGGGGTGGGGGGTGGGGGGTGTCAGCCTCACCTCTCCCCCGTGCCCAGCAATGAGTCCGAATGAGCGACCCTGCTCATTCCCGACTATTATGACTAGTTGAAAATAAATATATAAATTACATACATCGTTAACTACCTTGTGTTTGCTACAATCTATATGCTATATCCATTTAGTTGATAGTCACTTGTAATAAATTAAGTAATAACTATTTAACAAATAATTAACAAATAAATTTCCCCCCTTTTCCCTCCCCAAAAAACACCTTTTCGATAAATACCACATTAAATAATTTAAGCTCTTATAGCAACAATATAGAAGAACAGATCATTAAATTCAGTATTAACACCCCTTTTCGATAAAATAAGTTAAACTCTTATACCAACAATATTGGAGAAAAGATTATTAAATTCAGTATTAAGACCCCTTTTCTGTAAATAGCACATGAACTAAGTTAAGCTCTTACACCAACAATAAAGTACAAGAAAATAAACCATTATTGAGTTTAAGATTTTGGTATTAACTGTAGCATAAAAATTAGAAAAGTATAGATTAAAAAGCAATAATACAGAAATGTTTTTTTTATTACTGTCACATTTTATTAGGACCTATTTCATTTTAATAAGATTATAACTTAAAGCTGTTATAGCTACACAACAAAAACAACAAATAACAAACAAATTAAATTAAGTTAAGATATTTTTATTATTACTGAGGTTTCTTTTGATTTGACATTCACAATAATGAAATATATTTAATTTTTAGGCACAGACATAACAATAGCATATTAAATACAATTCTCATGGCACAATTGGTAATAGTTCACACTTCACAATAGTTCATATCATAGCATCTTGCCAAGGCACTGCTCCAGCCTCGGACACGTAATAGGCACTGAGATATTGTCTCTGGTATTTCGCTGCGAGTGCCAGTCTGTTCCCACGGACGCCGTCGATGTCGGCTAGAGGATTGTTGTGATTGCTGTCCTCCTGGTCCATCTCTGCATTGTGACGAGCTGCGTACCGCATCCGCATCAGATTATGTAGGCAGACACATGCCAACACTATCGACACAACTGTTGCTGGCTTCTGTCGCATTGTTGTTAGGAGGCACTGGTACCAGTGAGCTAGAATCCCGAATGCATTTTCCACGATGCGGCGTGCCCTGGAGAGTCGGTAGTTGAACATTCTTTCCGGAATTGTTAGATGACGTTTGGAGAACGGTTTCATCAACCAAGTTCTCAGCGCGAACGCATCATCAGCAACTATGAAGAAAGGCATGTCACGCTCATCATGCGGTAGTGGTTCGGCACTTGGAATACCAAGTCGTCCATCTTCAATGTACTTTTTAAGTTCTGAACGTTTGAAGACTTGAGCGTCGCCTGCAGAGCCATTGCTCCCAACGTCGACCCAGGAGAATTTGTAGTCACCATCCACTAGAGCCATCAATATGACCGAGTGGAATCCCTTGTAGTTGTAGTACTCCGACCCTCCATGGGCTGGGCATTGGATGGGGATATGTTTCCCATCAAGGGCTCCCAGGCAATGGTGAAACTGCCATCTTGTGGAGAACTGCTCAGTGATACCTCTCCATTGCTCTTCTGTAGTTGGAGCTTGAATCACCTCCTCAGCATACTCTGCAATTATAGCTTCACACACCTCACGAATGGCAAACGAGATGGTGTTGTGTGGAACTCGGAAACCGTACATCAGAGAATGATAGTTGTCACCAGAGGCTAGGTAGCGCAGAGTGAATGACAGTTTCAATCCCGGTGATAGCACCTTTCTGTGCCATGTGTCCCTTTTCTTGATTCTTGGAACGATGCGAAGGAGAATCTCCTCGAACATAGCTGGATCCATGCGTAGAAAGTTTCTGTACACTCGCACATCTTCGATACGTAACTCTTGCATAAGATTTGCAAACTGGCCGAACTGTATTCTCCTCTCCAACCAAGGTCGAACCCACACACTTCTTCTCACTTTTCTTGTACGTCTTCTCTTGATTTGCATAACTTGCAACATAATCATGTTGTTAACATTCTGTCATTGATGTAGCTGCAATTGCCAGTTCAGCAGCTGAAGTTGATTCATGCGCTGTTGCAAGCAGTAATCCATGATGTGCACCCTCTGAGAGTCAGGCAGCAAGTGATGCGTGAAGTGCTTTTGCGCCCGGTTATAAATATACAAAATGCCCGTCCGGGAGTTGTCCGGGGTGATCCGGGAGTGTTCCGGGAGTAAACCGGGGTGAACCGGGGTGAACCGGAGTGAACCGGGGTAATTTAGGTCTTACGGGGGCTGTCCAGGAGTGGTCCGTGGCTAGGCCGGGGGTAGTCCAGGACAGTCCGAGGATGGTCCAGGGATGGTCTGAGTCAAACCGTGGCTCAAAATGACCCCGTACCATCCCCGGACAGGCCCGGTCCACCCTGGACCACCTCCGGAATAGCCGGATCACCCCCGACCACCCCGGACCAACCCCAGACCACCCCCGGATCAGGCTGGACCAGGCCGAATTGAGCCCGGATCGCAAAATCCCCCGGACCACCCCAGATGTTTTAAACATTTTAAAACATCCGGGGCCGAGCCCGGACGGTGCCGGACGAGCCACAGATCAGACCGGATCGGGGGGGTTTGGCACGGACGAGCCATGGACGAGCCACGGATCACCCCGGATCGCCCCGGACCACCCCGGATGGCGGTCCAGGTCTCGTCCGGCCCCTGATCCGGGTATGTGTGACTGGGGCTTAACTTATCACTGCTTATTGTCTGCCGGTCCCTGGAACTGGTGTGTAAGGGAGGGTTTCTTTCAATTCTAAGTACCACTAGGCCCCCCTACTATGCAGACACTTTATTTAATTGTGGTTCTCAATTTGGTCCTAGTGTAAAATTCTCCGATTAAGTGTATATTGAATATCGAGATGGTTAAATATGAAACATGTCCTGAACCTTGCCTGTTCAGGATATGTTCAGTACTCCCTGTATAAGGCTCACACAGGGGGAGGGAAACAATGCCCCTTTAAGCACAATCCTTCCCCCTTATCTCACCCAGACACACAGTCACCACATGTTATCTAAGTTCATGATAGCCAGATGGTGGTCAAAGCTGGGTGGGGGGTGAGCCCTGAAAGCAGCCGATAAGAATGTTGATAACATCCACTGCTGCATGTATATAAACTGAATAAAACAAAGCATCAGGATCATTATCTACCTATACTTCTCCTGGTGCTGGACTCGAATCAAGCGTTGTGTCCTGTGTGTCTCTACTATGGGGTAAGCTCTGCTATATAGTTCATATGAATAGAATATATCCAAAGGGAGGGTAGGATGCCTTAAGCAGGATAGTATGCCTTATGCAGGATAGTATGCCTTAAGCAGGATAGTATGCCTTAAGCAGGATAGTATGCCTTATGCAGGATAGTATGCCTTAAGCAGGATAGTATGCCTTATGCAGGATAGTATGCCTTAAGCAGGATAGTATGCCTTATGCAGGATAGTATGCCTTATGCAGGATAGTATGCCTTATGCAGGATATATGCCTTAAGCAGGATAGTAGGTCTTATGCAGGATGTCTGTGCATATAAGAGGGTCGAGTACTACAGCTACTAGAAACAATAGAGAGCAATGTATCATTAACCATAGCCCTCGCATACCACCTAACTGGATCGGCCATCAATAGCTTCAAACGCCCGCATATATATGAGATGCGGGATCCCGCAAATACGGGATTTCATACTAGGAACATTATGCCAGGAAGGATATCCACATTAGGTCAAATACCGCTTCCTATGTAGGCCTACGTGTGGTGACACATAGGTCGTATTCGATTATGACACTCCGAGCGATTCGGGTCACCCGAGGCGTTAGGATTTCAAATAGAACACCTTGAGTGGAGTCTAAAAATACACGGGCCGTGTGCAAAACGACCCGATCCCAGTGCCCCAAGTCTTGGCTGGGGGTGCTAGGAGCATTTGTGCTGGTTGCTGTGTGTGTCATGTAGGGCCTACTGCTACCTTTTTTTTAATATGTAAAATACCATTAAAATGGACATATATCTAAATTATGCAATCATCAAATACTTTAAATCATATTTTGTGGAGTTATATTAGTTATTAAAAAAAAAAAAAAAGTTGTGGATTAAGCCACCATTTTTACCACCCGAACGTGTTCGTTAATGCAACCCGAGGTTGTAGGTTCTGCGCATGCACCAAACAGTGGTTCTGGTGACCCGAGTTGTTCAATCGAATACGCCCATAGTGTAGCCTATGGCCAACAGCCTGACTAATGGCGAGTTCACTATCTCAAAAGTGATATCTTAATGGATATACCAGTGCTTCATATAAACTGTTTCTGAATAGTTGATTGCACACATGGTGAACATATTTAATTGAAATCACATGTACAAGAACTATTTTCAATAATAACATCTCTGGTAGTATTAAATTTAGGATTTATAGGAAACGGAATGCTAATAGTTTAATATGGGTTAGTTACCTGCAGGACTATTAACCTGTTCACAATACCTGTAGTACTTTCATTGGAATTGAATAATTGATCTGCATATTATTATGAAAACACATAAAATAAACCTATCAGTCCATAATGTTGTCATATAGAGGAATGTGGATGTTCAGTGTTGAATAATCACATATGATCTCATTGTTATATATATAATTCCAAACAGCTAATAATAATATAAACTATAAGTAGGCCTAATATTCAATAATGATATAAATGAATAAATGAAGATAGTTTTGTGAAATACATGTAGTTGCTGCATATATGGTTATACACTTTCTTTTCAGCAATGCATGGATGCAACTGGTATCCACTGTGGATTTACCAATTTGTTTAACATTTATTACTGAGCATTGTCCTCAATGTGATCAAGTTATATTGGTATTATTTTTCTCCATTTCACCTGCTATGAATTGGAGAGTAACGAATGGGAATTGTTGTATTCAAAACTTCAGGGTTTACCTATGATGTAATTAAAAACACATGATTCATTTGATAAAAGATTCACATTGTGATGCATGATCAACCGTCGGTCGCACACTTTACATATTCGGTCTTGGCCAACGAAAGTAAGTCGGAGCCGGTGTTGCAGTTTCCACGGTACGCCAGTTTGCGAGGGACACATCGCTTCTGAACATGCGTCAAAATCGAACAGCATCATCACTAACCTTATAAATTTAATATAATGTTTTTGGTAAAGATGTTTTCTATATGCGTACCAAGCGATTTGTTTCAATCTGTTTGTTGAATATGCTTTCTGTATGTGTGCCAAGCGGATTGTTTCTAGGTGGTGTAATTTGAGAGATATTTGAATTTTTCTGTATGAAGATTTGCTCATGGCCATTGACAATGCATTTGAATGTATGTGTCCCTCGCAAACTGGTGTACCGCGGAAACTGCAACAATATATGTATGGTGCAACATGGACAAGTAAAGTTAAATTGGAAGTAAACATTTTGTATTCCTTTATATCTGTCTTGCAAGGATCTGTGACAGGTTGTGACTGTGAATGGTGGCCACAGTCGTGGGATTTCACTCATCAGCCCCACGTGGGGAGTGTGTGCTGCACACTGCATGTTGCAGCCTTTGTAAGTCATCAACACAATTCCTGCTAACTGTTGTTACAATTGCTACTTTAGGTAGTCTATTGTGCCGGCTGTTAAAGCCATTAACTGTTCATGTTCCTAAGGGTTATCTTAAGGCTCAAAGAAATTATTGTACACAAGTATCTAAATTAGGTATGGAAATTAAAATTGGGATAAGTGCTTTGATTTAAACAAATATTATGCCTTCATTAGATTATGCCGCATTAAGCCATTTTCACATTTCATGACTAGTTGGTGAAACAACAACCAACAATTCAGAAAATATCCATTCTATTTGCAGGTCTATCTACCGCTAACGATTTGGCATTAACAACTGACGCAAGGGTGGTGTTATTGTTCGTGCAAAGCGCATCGTCAGTGTCAGTGCATTCTAATGCTTTCCTCAGGCAGCTCTCAAAATCACCATCGTTTAATTGTTCTTCAATTTGATTTACTTGTTTTGTTATAATTCTACTACATGTCGCTCAAAACCGGATGAAAGTAATATAAACAAAACTAGAGGAGGAATGTCACATTGGAAAGAGGTTCATGATTGATCACCAAATTTGAGCTATGTTGAATGTACCAATATGCTTATAGGCAAGCAGGTTGGAAGATACAGTAAAACCTCTCTAACCGACCACCTCCACAGATCGATTAACAAGAATAAAGCCACATGGGTAACAGGCAAGGTTCAGGACATGTTTATTTTTCAAGAATATAAAGCATTCCTCCTATATCGATCGCTTTGTTTGGGTCCCAACAATACCATTGTACGGATATTCTAACTCCCTAAACCGACCGCCTCCCTAAATGGACCACTTAAATTCGGTCTCATGGTCGGTCGATTTAGAGAGGTTTTACTGTATTTAAAGTTGCACAGTTCAATGAAGGGATCAATTTGTTAAACAAAAGGACAATCATCTAGATGTTATTTTCTATATCCAACTTAAATAACGATGTAGACCTACTTATTAAGCGACAAATAACTTTTATATTAAATGGCTAAGTTTAGAGATATTTGAAATGCATAAATGTCAAATTAGTTTCTGCAAGCATGCCAAAACTCTGACACCATAGCTACTACAGTAACAGGTTCCATTGAATTGTCTTAGTATTCCCTTATATATGCCGAAGCAAATGTTCAACAAGTGCATCGCTATCTAAGTTAGATATGGAGAATCAAATCTAGATAATTGTTTTGGTTTTGAAAAGTTGATACTTCATCGGACTATGCAGCTTTAAATTAAACTAAATTAACCATATTACTCAGGTTGCAACCTACCATGAATAAATATATGCATTGATAGGGAAGATATTTTTGATTCAAAAATTGTCAAATATGATAAATTATTCACTTCATTGCTTGTTGCATTCATTTTGCATTGTAAGTTTTTTTAACATTTGACCAGCATGATAATTTTGGACAAGGAACTGCTGCCTTCCCCAATGATATCTCCCTGATTGAGTATGATACACCCGTGATAGGACAGAACATTGCTGCTGTACCTCTTGCACACAGAGAGAAGTGAACATGCTGGAAACAAGCACTGCTAAATCACGGGATAGGGACGCACTGGTGAGAAGATTATGTTTGTTTGTTGTTGGTTTACGTCCTAGCAACAGCTAAGGTTATATCGGGCATGTCTTTCCCATGCCTTCACTTACCCATGTCACAGGTAACTTCCAGACAATTTCAGTGCTATCATATGTGTTATTCCCTTTAATCATTTGATGGGTGTGTACTGTGTCCATTGCTTTCGCCATTTTCCGCTATTTGTGTTTGTATAGAGTGCAAAGTGATGCCCGATAACTTACAGGAGGCCCACATCGATGTCTATACTCTGGAGGAGTGCAGCAAGATTTGGACGACTAAGATCTAGATGATGGGCATGTGTGTATTGCAGTCAATGGCAGGTCACCATGCAGTGTAAGAATCTGCATTTTTGATAGCCCTTTTCTGCGAACCTTGCGAAGTGCACTGCTATCCAATACATTAGTTCTTGTCACTGACAGAAAGGCGTGGCTTGGAGCTGTAAATCATCAAAGAGATGTGTTTTCCCCACAGAGACTTCAGCATAGCCAACTGCTGGCAAGTACAGTAAAACATCCCTAACCTCCCACCTCCACAGATCGACCACTCCCCTATATCGATCGCTTTATTTGGGTCCCAAAAAGACCATTGGAACCATATCGTAACTCCATAAACCGACCACCTCCCTAAATTGACCACATAAATTCGGCCCCAAGGTCGGTCGATTTACAGAGGTTTTAGTGTACATTAGTTCTTACACTGACATCACAGAATGGCTTGTGGGAGGCGGATGGTTAGTAATACCGATTTCATTGTGTTATAATCATTCATCATCATCATCATGCTGTCGGTCACGATGCGACAAAGACTGCTTTCATTACTTGACTGCCACTCTCCATTTAGCTCTCTGCTGTGAGAGTGATGTCCATGGGTCGGTCTTAATGTCTCTCAGCTTCAGGTTTCTCTTGATGGTATCCTTGAACCGGAGACTAGGGCGCCCTCTCTTTCTGTAACCAGAAGACAGTTGAGAATAGTGGATCTGCTTTGGTAGACCATACATGCATCTGGTCACGTACATCGATCAGTAATAGAACATTTGCATTCCCCCTTGCCGAATATCGAAATGTTTTACAAAATGACATCCTCATGAGGTGTCCAGTCCACCGGAGATTCTTTTTGATCAGAAGATCTTCCATAGAGGACAGCTCCGTCCGTTCGAGTATTTCCTTATTTGTCACTTTGTCCTTCCAGGTTAGCCTCATGATTGAACGCAGATGTCGCATCATGAAGGCATGCAGCTTTTTCCCTGTCCAGGCCTCGGCTCCATATAGTAGGGTGGATAGCACGATTGCATGGTAGATCTTGCCTTTGACCTGCATGGACACATGCTGGTTGTTCCAGATTCTCTGGCGTAGTCGGCCGAAAGATGCGCTAGCCTTGGTCATCCTCCTCTGTATTTCGGCATCAATGCGTCCATCACTTGATATAGCACTTCCGAGGTAGGTGAATTCTGGAACAGAGTTCAGCTTGTTTCCATCAACCATGATATCCTCCTCTTGGGTTCTTGTAGAGTTGGGTTTGTACAGCACCTCCGTCTTCTTGATGTTAATCTTCAGGCCAAACTTCTTTGATGCATCAGAGAAAGCGTCCACTATTTTCTGGATCTCTTCAGCAGAGTGTGCAACCAGTGCACTGTCATCTGCGAATACATTTCATGAAAGCTGCCTGCGAAAGTGTTGAAGTGCTGCTGGCTTTTGCAAGTTACCAGCGGCACTCTCTCAGGGAGCAAATAGAGGTTTCACACCAGCAAGAACATGTCAATGTCAGGACAGGTGCAAAACTATTTTGTCCCTTTGTCCTGCAGTGGCTGGTCGGGGGATGTTGGTGGTAGTTTCCCATACTCAACGCCCTTAATGCTTGCAACAGTTGACATGATGGTTTTCTGTTTAGGGTTTGCTCCCTTAGCCTTCGGTTCTGTCAAGAACCTGTACCACAAGGCAGTGGTTTACAACCAGGGCAGGGGTATCAAACTC
>JASIRB010001504.1:0-45103 GCA_030323885.1 Branchipolynoe longqiensis | reverse complement strand
TTAATTTTGATGTTATGCAAACTGAGAAAGCTGTTAAAATTAACCTTGTAATGTGCATCCATGAGCTCATTTTAGCACACATCCATAAAAGCATTGTAACATACACAACAAATTCAACCAATATTTGTTATTGATTACAGAGATTAAGCCAAACAAATTATTTCTTACAAGAAAACAGTTGGTAAAAAACGTTTGGGTAGATTTAGGGTCTCAATATGCAAATTGTCATATTTTCACTTTAGCACAAATCCATATGAGCCTATTTTGGATACGATTTGTGGCGCAGATTAACTACCTGTAGTCTTGCTAACATACGTAATTTACAAAATTAACAATAACTATTTGACTTACCACCAATGACAACAATAGGCGAAATCATTCCCATTGTAACATGGGATGCCAAACATGTGGTACACAGTTACCATATATCGCCCAGCTCAGCCCCACACTACCCCACACTACCCCACACTACCCCACACTACCCCACACTACCCCACACTACCCCACACTACCCCACACCAGCCCACACTACCCCACACTACCCCACACTACCCCACACTACCCCACACTACCCCACACTACCCCACACTACCCCACACTACCCCACACTACCCCACACTACCCCACCCTACCCCGCACTACCCCACACTACCCCACACTACCCCACCCCACACTACCCCACACTACCCCACACTACCCCACACTACCCTACACCACCCCATACTACCCCACCCATCTCATTCCACCGAATCCCTACTTTTATTCAAGGGAGAACCCCCCCCCCCCCCCCCCGTATGTCAGTGTCCACTGACGCTCAAACAAATGGTGCTTGAATATACATATTATATGACCCTGCACCAATTATCTTGTAACATAAATTACATGCGATACCTCTTATGTGATATAAATCATGCATAGATATTAGAGTTCCTTCGAATAACTGAATTATCTTGCCTCTTCTAGTTTTACCTATGTTTTGCGAGTTAAATTTTGTTGTCATTTGACACAAATCTAACCACTTCAAAATTGCATCTGAGCTACTATGTTGGGGTTATCTGCCACAAATCACAATATTTCAAATGTTCATGTAAATGTAAAGGTAGGTATGGAAATGTGAATAACAACACTGACAGAATAAACAGCACTAATGCTTCACCATGAATAGGAGAGGGGGGCCCTGTCAAAATGGTATTAAACCAGATTTTATTTGTGGAATAAATGATTTTACAACAATGAAATAAATCAGACGGGAGGGCAGAATAAATTGAGAGTCCGTCTACTGTTTTCGTAGATCGTGGGATTCGAAACCACGGGTTCAAACCCTGTCCTACTCAAATCAATTACTTGAAAATTGATACTTGTCGCTTGCACGCCAGGCGCTCTGCATTATTAACATAGGGCAAGGACAGGTTAGCGCATTGTCAGGATAATGTGACTGAGTGGATATCAGGTCCTGGTGCTGGCAGCCTGGTCTCCAAGTGGGGCAGCACTATAAATTCACCATGAGTGTGCATTGTCACAAGTCTGTAGCCGTCGTGATATGACCTTACATGTTGCCAAGATGGGTAGGGGGAGGAGGAGGGGGTGGGAGTGGGTGTGTGGGTGAGGGGGGTGGTGAAGTATGGGTGGTACATTTTTGGCAAGGTTGTGGGTGTGGGTGTGGCCGTTAGGTGACAACAAACAAACAACAATGAAATAATGGTTGGTGACTTTGGTAATGCAACCACGTGACGAATGTAAATGCATCACGTGGTCCCCCTCTCCCCGCGCCTCTCAGACCACGTGACCGTGGGAGAGGTCCGGAATAACATTAGTATATCGGTAATTACAGCTAGGACTGCGACATTCGGGCGCAACATCAAGATAAAACAAATCAAATAAGCAAATTCCCCGGGTGCGTCTCTGTCCCATCTCTGGGCGCGTTTTACATGCATCCCACACACTGTGCCACACTTAGGACCTCTATATATTTTCAGCGGTACAGTGAGTGGCGGTTCCAGTGTGAAGGGGTGGTGGCGCCACCATCGGAGCAGGGGTTGGGGAGGCTGGAGCAGTAGATGACTATGAGAGACTCCCACAGTCCATGGAGCTGAGTGAGTGATGAGGGAGAGGAGGGATATTCTGGGTTATTATACTCGCATAATTATTACAGAGCACATATATATATATATATGACTTGTGGCATAGAAATAGCAGAAGGCATTCCAAATAATACTAGCAGAATCTAGACGAGTGTTTTGCTTGCGAAATGTTGCTGGTTTCTTTGGAGGCTGCTACTTTAACTTTAAGTATTTTCTATCGTGACGTCAGCAGTGACCATATATTTCGTCGATTCGGTGAATAGTGGAACCAGTTGAGGTGAATATTACTATTATTTGTGTTATTGTTGGTGGTGGTGACAATTCTGGCTAGACCAGGATTCGGACCCAGATTTTTTGCAATTCCGGAGCTAGCATACTAGCCATTATACTACATAGGCTCCCTGATGCAATCACCCTATCCATGTCCACGTGTATTTGTGACTCCTTGCATGAGAGGTCAAGGAGACTATACACTCATCCCAGTGGAATTGTGGGTATTTCAACTGGCTTACATCCATACGTCGCTTAATCCTCACAATTACGGATATAGAGGCAATGCACTTATACACAGATATACACACAGGATATTGTAAAGTCCTCGGTTGGAATATGTGGTTGTGTAGGCAGGCTATAATGAAATCAATACAGGCAAGAAGAGAAAGGAAGAATATAAAGAATGAATGTAGAGAGAGAGACAATGGCCTCAGGTTTATTATTTATAGTGGTACATGGATCTGATACGGTATACCACCTGACCGTGTTCTCCAATGAGAATCAAGCATCCCTGTGTCACCATGGTTATCATGATCTGCCCACCACCACCATGCAGTGTGGCTGCTTGGCCACCACCTGCCTGAGCTGAGTCTGTGGTGATCCGTGACTAAAAGAGGGGGGAGGGGGTAGTGGGTAGAGCTCCAAGTGCCCCTTACACACTATCTCTAGTGCCTCTTTCACACTATCTACCTAATACATACTGACTATTAACCATGAGTAATGTATCACCAGCAACTACATAAATACAACTATCCACCTGGCACTATATACCATTTACCATTATAGACCATTTGCATCCCCCCCCCCCAATGCGTTTTATCGGAATATTTTACAATATGTTTAACAATCATACAGCGCATAGCTTGTATATGATCCTGATCATGCAACCAATGTGTTAGGAGTGATACAAGTGGGAGAAATTGTGCCTAGAACAGGATTCGAACCCAACGTCTTGCCATTCCAGAGCTAGCATGATACCCATTACACTACCTAGGCTCCCTGATGCAATCACCTAATTGTTTATGTGGCTCCTTGACTGAGAGGTCAGCGCAGACTACTACAGTATTATAGGTTTGCTCTTCCAAGCTGCTTTTCCTGACATGTACTCGCCCATCCCGGTCCGACCTCCCCGACGTCCCGACCACGACGGTGGGTAATTGGGCCCGCACCCGCCTGCGCCGCCTATTAGTCGGGGCCTGGCCTATAATTAATAGGGGTCTGTTTCAGAGCGTGGAGCGTAGGCGGGAGTGGAGGGTGGTGTGGTGTGGTGTGTGGTGTGGGGGTGTGGTGTGGGGGTGTGGTGTGGGGGTGTGGTGTGGGGGTGTGGTGTGGTGTGGTGTAGTGTGGGGGTGCGGTGTGGTGTAGTGTGGGGGTGTGGTGTGGGGTGGTGTGTGGGGTGGGTGTGGTCTGTGGGGGTGGGGTGGGGTGCGGAGGTGGTCGCGGGGGTTTATAAGTAGGTCAGAGGATCCATCCCCTTGGCGCCAAATAGTCCGATCGGTCTGCCCCGATCTTCCATCACGTGATCCGGACATTAAAGTAGTATTAGCTGTTGTTTTTCAGTTTCTGTATTTTTAAGGTATATAAGTATATAATGTGTACATATATATATATAGAGAGAGAGAGAGAATGTTATAATCTGGTTAATGATTGGAAAAAAAGGAAACTTTATTTAATGACGCATATAGATCAGATCATATTGATTTTTATCATCGGCTATTGGATGCCAAACATATGGTCATTCTGTCCTATTTCTTTGGAGGAAACCTGCTGCCGCCACACAGGCTACTCTTTCCTATAAGCACCAAGGGGTCTTTCATATGGACTTTCCCCACAGATAGGACAGCTCATACCACAGCCTTGGATGAACCAGTAGTGGACGGGATTGTACTTATCAGTCTTCGAGTGTATCAGTACACTTATATCAGCATAACACATACAAAACAGTTCTCAATACATCTTTTCCAACAGCACGGTGTCTAACTATATTCGATATATTACTGGATAGGGCGGTCATCCTAGTGACCGCCCTATCCAGTGTGTGGGATGCTTGTAAAACGCGCCCAGAGATGGGACAGAGACGCACCCGGGGAATTTGCTTATTTTATTTGTTTCATCTTGATGGTGCGCCCGAATGTTGCAGTCCTAGCTGTAATTACCGATCTACTAATGTTATTCCGGGCCTCTCCCACGGTCACGTGGTCTGAGAGGCGCGGGGAGAGGGGGACCACGTGATGCATATACATTCGTCACATGATGTATCCTTTAAAATGTGATGCTTTCATCGGATTTTCCAGCTTTAATAGTATCGTGTGGGGGGGGGGGGGTGAGGGAAAGAGAAAATAATATGCCTATACAGTACAACCCGGTTAAACCCCAAGCTCGGTTAAACCAAACGATCGGTTAATCCAAACATTTGTCGGTGCCCCGGCAAAATACTACCATTTATAATATAACAAAGTTGGTTAAACCAAAGTTGGTTAATCCAAATTATCGGTTAATCCAAACAAAATTGTCAGGCCCCAGGCCACTTCCTGTATGGGTAAACCAAACTTTCATGTGGTTATAAGATTATCTGAGATTTTATATATGATAAATGGTAGTACTTTGCCAGGCCGCCGAAAAAAGTTAGGATTAACCGATCGGTTGGTTTAACCGAGCTTGGTTTAATGGGGTCATGATGTATATACATAAAAAACAATAATCAAAGTGTCCACATACATTGTATATTAAATTCATAATGCATCTGCGTTTTTTCAAAACCAAGTCAAAGTCGAAGCCAAAGCTCGGTTAAAACAATGATCGGTTAATCGAAACAAATTTCTAGGGTTCCTTCAAGTTTGGTTTAAGGGGGTTATACTGTAGTAGGATCCGAATCCAAACCTTTTACCTTTTCAGGACTAACGTGCTAACAGTAACACTTACACTACCAAGGCTCCCTGATGCCATCACCATAGCCATACTCTTTACATGCAGACTCCTGCAATAGTTAATTCTTTAAATTGGCGGACATTACTGTCTGTGCAAAGTAATAAATAGACCAAAGGTGCAAATCACCTGCTACGTAATTACATGCTAGGATAATTACATCGAGGATCTCTACTGATATGGTGTCTTTATGAGAATGGACTTGTCGCTTACCATTAAGGTTTCTAATGTCCCTTCATTTCCTTGGGGAATTGTGTATACTAAGGAATCGGTAGAGCAGACGCCTCGTGTGCGGAACATCGAAAGTTCACGAGTTTGGTTCCTGGTCGAGTCAAACCAATGACTTAAAAATTGATGCTTGTCGCTTCATAGCCTGGGGCTCAGCATTATTAGGATGCGGCAAGGGCTGATTAGCTCGGTGTCAGGATAATGTGACTGTGGGGTATCGGGTCATGGTGCTGGCGGCCTGATTTCCCAATGGGGCAGCAGAGCGATGGAAAAAAATGGCCGAACTGGAGCGTGTGGAGCGAGACCTGCATGAGGATGTTGCAAACCTCACGCTTGACTGGACCAGAGACCATAGGAGGGATCAGGCAATCGACCGTGAGGTGGTGGACCTAAAGGAAGACGCAATGCACGAACGGGACACTGGAGCGAGCATGCATGGCGAGGGTGACAGGCGATCGAGATGGAGGAGCACCAGCAAGCTTTGGAGCATGTAACGTGACCGGAGAAGGCACCGCTACCACCTGCTTTCATCCAGTTTGTCCTCCTCGGATGAACGTTCGACAAGCAATGAAAGAAAGGCCAGAAGTAAGTGGTCCCTCCGCAGATACGTAGAAGATGGAAGGATGTCAACAAACTTTTCCTGTTCAAACTTATAGCGGCTTCTGTGAACTGGGTAGTGGCATCGAGGGAGTCAGATGGTGTGAAGCTCTTAAATCTGCTAAAACATATTGGCTATATCTCGGGCAAGTCCAAGTCTGGCACTTTTCTCGAGAAGTCCCATGTAATCTATGATAGGGCTATCAGGAAGCTTGTGGTGCATGAGGGCTTTGGCGCCTTCTCATCCGGGAACCCCGAGGTTGCATTAATATACTATGCTTTTGAATTTATGCGTAAACCCGGGGCTAGCTCTAACAGTTCCACCAGTGGGAGCAGTTCCTGCTGTGGGAGCAAGACACACATCAGGGCAAGTGTAGTAAAGATTAGGGTGTTGACAGTTGCCTGGGTGGATGTTTCCCTGAATTGTGTCTGGGGGGTCGCTAGTGTTTGTATTAGTTCCGACAAAAATGTTTAGGTAAATTGTGTTACCCCTACACCCTTGGCAATTTTGGCTGACACCAGTAAATTATATGTGAATGCATGCCCGCAAGCATGCCTAGTTCGGGCGGATTATGCAGACTGCAATGTGATGAGTACCCCCCCCCCCCCCACACACACACTTTAATTACCGCGTCTGCGGTTATGGCCACAAACTTGCCCGGGAACCGGGCCTTGTACTTACTGGTGGCCTTGAAGTGTTGTGTTGTAAGTCTATCCTAACACCTGTTTCTCTTAGCGATGGTGACAAGGTTGTCCCGCATTTAGACCCAATACTAAGCGATCCGTCAAGTGTAGTTAATATCGGTGGTGATCGGTCTGCTCATGACAACTTTAGTCCAAGTGTTACCCCTGTTATATTTATTGTTTCACACCTTTGCTTGAAAGCTATTTGTACTTGTACGCACTCTATCGGGCCCTTATCTGCTCAATTTAAACCATGCCGTCTCCTATGTGAATGCCTTTTCAGGGGTAGGGTCGACCCCGACTGGGAATTTATTCTACACGGTGCAATATTTGGTTTTAAAGTTATAAAACCCAGTTGTGCAACCACTTACTCAGCACATTCTAAAAGTTTTAAAAACTCTGTTGAGAAGGAATTTATTAATAATAAATTAGCAAACAAATTGAGCTGTGGTTACATAAGCCATGCTGACTTGGTCCTGCAATGTGTCCATAATGTTTTTGTGGTCCCCAAAGTGAGTGGCGAGGGTCTAAGATCTATAATTGACTGCAACAAGCCTGTAGGCTACTCTGTCAATAACCATGTAGACAAGGTCTGTTCAAAATGTTCCTACCGAGGTGTTGATGACCTCGCTAGCCAGCTGGTGTGTGGCGATCTTATCACCACAATTGATATAAAGGACAACTATCGTGCAATCAGCATCCATCCTAGTGACCGCCCTATGCAGGCAAGCGGTCTTGGTCCTGAAATAATTTTTGATAATCGCCTTTGCATGGACTTGTCGTCAAGCCCTTACATTTTCCATCTTATCTCAGATTTTGTCATCCGTTGCGGTGAGAGGGAGGGCGTTCTTAGATCAGTTAAATATATTGACAACTTTGCAGTCATTGGCTCCTCCTTTGAGGAATGCCTTCTTAATCAAGGCAGAATCACAGCTCTTTTAAGGAGGTTGGGGTTTTAATACTTTTAGTTAAGCTACCATAAATTACGTGCCCCTTCCCAATCTATGCGCTTCCTTGGGATTGAGGTGGACAATGTTAATCTTCAGCTCCGCCTCCCAGATGCCAAGATCCACAAATTGAAATGTGAACTTTTACTATTGAGTATGTATCGACCATACGAGTGTTATGTTGTGCGTCCATTACATATATATGTACATACATGAACATACATGTGGCATGGGACCGCCTTCGGCAGTGCCCATGCAGTGCTGCATATTTGCAGCCTTCAGCGTGCCATCGCGACTGAAAACTCCCCAAAGCAACAAATATATACCAACAAATTCACTCCACAACATATTTCGCCCACTTCGCCACCAAGCTAGTCCTGTCAACGTCCAGCCTTACTGTGCAAATCAGGCAGATTACTATCTGTATCACTAATTTCTTTACCCTCACGTATCTGACATCGGATCAAAGGCAATAAATTCACCCTCAATGCAGACAGGAATAGAGGAACATTTTCTTTTGCGCGCGATGTAATGTGAAGATTGATAGACACGCATTGGTGAACAACAACAAACATGCCCGGCAGAGTTCTTTGTAGTATCGAACGTAATTTATGGTTAATCTTTTTAAATCATTTGTTTTGGCCAATTCATTAAGTAACATATGGGTGAGAGTGGTTTTTTTTCTCTTGTGATTCTTGTTATGAATGTGTGGCGACCGGCAGGAAGGAGGGCGGGTACCCCCCCCCTCCCCCCACCCACCCCCCACCCCAACCCCCCCACCCCCGGAAAGGGAAGAATGATGTGATGATGTCTGAATCAAATACCATTCCCATATAAACAACGGGTATATATATATATATATATATAAAATATAATATATATGTATACACATATATATGCATAGATGTAGTGGACATCCAGAAAAGAGAGCAAATTCGATGGCCTCTGTCGTTCACATATAGGTGTTTTTGTAACTGCTTGGTGTTTTAGGTTCCAACAACATCAAAGATCATATCAAGAAGGGCTGATTTGTGACGGTACGCAAGCATTCCAGCTTAATAGTGCTATTCCACTGGGGAAAAAAAACAGGCCACTAGCACTATGACCTGATATCATGCCATGGTGCTGGCGACCTGGTCTCCCAGTGGGGCAGCACTATTAAGCCGCCTTGAGTGCGCACTGTCACAAGTCTGTACCCGTCCTGATGTGACCCTATATGATTGGGTGGTTGTTGGAGTTTAACCTCCTTGCAACATCTAAGGTCATCTCAGGACTGGTACCGACTTGTGACGGTATGCACTCATGGTGACTTTATAATTATTGTGCTGCCCCACTGAGAAATCAGGCTGCAAGCACCATGACCCGATATCCCACTCAGTCACATTATCCTGACACTGAGCTACCCAGTCCTTGCCCTATCCTATTAGTATTACTGCCAAGCGCAAGGCTAGGAAGTGCCAAGTATCAATTTGATAAATCATTGCTTTGACTGGACCGATCACCAAACTCCCGATGTCCCGCACTCGAGGCCCGCGCTCTACTGATTCGGCCACCGCGCTAGGTGTCGCGGTTTCAGTTCTCCCCCAGTTTCAGTTGTCCGCATCACTTCTGCGCATGCATCAAATTCGAACAGCATCATCTGCGCATGTGTCAACATCGAGCCAGATTCAAACCATCGCTGATCGCCGCACTCATACTGTCACTATAGTTTCAGTGTCACTAACCTTATAAATTTAATATAATCTTTTCGGTAAACATGTTTTCTATATGTGTACCAAGCGATTTGTTTCTAGGTGGTGTGGTTTTACAGATATTTCACTTTTTCTGTATGAAGATTGCTCACGACCATTGACAAGGCCTTGAGTTTGCTGGCATGCGCAGTGCAAAACATTATTCAAAATTTATAGAAACTGGCATAAAACTGAAACCACGACACCGGTCTGACTGACCTTTCATGACTCCAACAAACAAACAAATACTGGTACACGCATTAAGCATTCAATGTTGCATTGGAGGGAAATTAAGTCAAGTTAACGAAACTTGTCACTACTGAAACTTGTTATGTCCAGCACTGAACTCTTTGCACTAACATAATGGTGCATGTTTTCACTTGGAATAACACCAAATTTAGTCAGCTTTAATCCAATATATGCCAAAGTAAATTAATGTGACGTTATAGTGACGAACCTAATAAGTGCATTTAAAAGATAGCCTTTGCAACTGTAGTATAAATAGCTGTTTGTTTGTTTATTGTTGTTTTACATCGTAGCAACAGCTAAGGTCATATCAGGACGGGTACCGATTTGTGACAGTGCACACTCATAGCGACTTTATAATGCTGCCCAACTGGGAGACCAGGCCACCAGCACCATGACCTGATATCCCACTTAGTCACATTATCCTGACACTGAGCCAACCAGTCCTTGCCCGATCATAATAATGCCGAGCGCCTGGCTAGGAAGCAACAAGTATAAATTTTTATGTCATTGGTTTGACTCGACCAGGGTTCGAACCCACGATCCCATGGTCTACCAACATGGGAGCCGGATGCTCTAATGCCTAGTACACACCTACCGTTTGTGCGCACCCACCTACCGTATACGATCTAAAACTGCCCGTTTCGTGCACAAAAATTGCTAGGTGTGCGCTCCCCGCGCACACCTAGCGATTGCGATTCGCGACTAAAAACTCAGTTTTAGGGCTAAAACGGGCTGATCACGATTGCGATTCACGATTCGAAAAATGAATCGGCCCGTTTTCAGTTTTAAGCGGGTCGGGTCGAGTCACGAGTTTTAGTGCGCGAATCATATACGGTAGGTGTGTACCAGGCATTACTCATTCGGCCATCCCAGCTGGTTAGCATACATAGCAAATTAGCTGCCACTAAGAGGTTACATAGCGCCTCCTTTAAGATAATTATTGCTAATGTTACCAGCTGATAGCTGATAATTGTGACTGTGAGAATACATAATATGTCCCTACATGCAAATATCGGGAGCGGTGGCCGAGTCGGTAGAGCGCGGGCCTCGCGTGGGGAAGGTCGAGAGTTTGGTTCCCGGTCGAGTCAAAGTAATGACTTATAAAATTGACATAAATAGGATAGGGCAAGGACTGGTTAGCTCAGTGTGAGGATAATGTGACTGAGTGGGAGATTGGGTCATGGTGCCAATGGCCTTGTTTCCATATGGGGCAGCACTATAAAGTCACCATGAGTGCACACTGCCACAAGTCGGTGCCCATCCTGATATGACCTTCAATGTTGCTAGAATGTAAAACAACAAATCATCTAATTTACTTACACATGCAACCTTCTGCGCATGCATGAATACATGTAAGGTCATATCAGGACGGATATGGACTTCTGACAGTGTGCACTGATGGCGAGTTTATTTATAGCGCTGCCCCACAGGGAACAAGACCTCTTTACTCCTGCCCCAATATCCCACTCAGCCACATTATCCTGACACAGAGTAAACCAGTACTTGCCCTATGCTGTGAGTTCCCAACAAGGTAGCGACAAGCATACACTTTCTTTAAGTCATCGGTTTGACTAGGTTGGGGTTCGAACTTAGGAGTTTCCACATGGGAAGTTAAGTCAACGCTGTGCCTGATTTACCTACCGCGTTGGGTCATGAAATGCAATACCTCAGAGAGGACACAACGTAGATTGGAATAAATAAAGTAACTCCTCCTCACAAGAAGAACATACATATCGCAACAATTCCTTTAACAAAACGCCTTTTCTCGTTTTGGCGGGAAGTTGAAGCATAGCAGACGACATTTACAGATGGCGCCATTAGTGTGCGCTGTGACCCGCGCCTTGGTGGGGGGCACGCCATCCCTTTGTCTTAACTACACGCCGCAACCAGCGAACGCTAATGACCGGGTATGCCGCCAGGGGCGCCCAACGCCCGTGACGCGCTACGTCATGGGTGGTGCGCGTCATGTTTTGACGTCATTGGCGCCTGTCCGGTGAAAGGTTTCTTAAAGAAGTCGGTGCGATGAGTACACAGTACGCCCTATTGCAATCACGTGTACTCGCCGTATACAAGTCTAATATCCAGGCTGAGGTCGGGTGGGTTTATTGAACACCAGATGTTGGTTGATTGTTAGAGTTTTACGTCCTAGCAACATTTACATGTACCGAATTGTGACAGTGCACACTCGTGCTGACTTTATAGTGCTGCCCCACTGGGGAATCAGGGGGTGACCGGATATCCCACTTAGTCACATTATTCTGACACTGAGCTAACCAGTCCTTGCCCTATCCTAATAATGCTGAGTGCCTGGCTACGAAGTGACAAGCATACATTTTCTAAGTCATACCTTCCGCATGCGAGGCCTGCGCTCTACCGATTCGGCCACCACGCCCGGTTTGAACACCAGAAACCAGTCGAGACGGCCGTTTTGGTAGATCGTGGGATTCGAACCCATGGGTTGGATTCAACCCTGGTGGAGTCACACCAATGACTTAAAAATTGATACTTGTCGCTTCCTAGCCAGGCCCTTGCCATTATTAGGATAGGGCAAGGACTGGTTGGCTTAGTGTCAGGATAATGTCTGCCTTGTTTTCTTCCCTCTTTCATTGGGATGTGAAAGGTGATTTTGACCAGACCTGATTAACAGGAAATATGGCCATATCACTGCAGTTTGCAGGAGACCGTTCAGTGGTACAATGGGCTGTTGCATCTAAGCATGGATTTCCTCATTGCTAAAATATGTGTATGAGTTGGGTCATCATCATCATCATGCTGTCGGTCGCGATGCGACAAAGACTCCTTTCATTACTTGACTGCCATTCTCCATTTAGCTCTCTGCTGTGAGAGTTGCGTCCATGAGTCGGTCTTAATGTCTCTCAGTTTCAGGTTTCTCTTGATGGTATCCTTGAACCTGAGACGAGGGCGCCCTCTCTTTCTGTAACCAGAAGACAGTTGAGAATAGAGGATCTGCTTTGAAAGCCTGTCTGATGATATCCTCATGAGGTGTCCAGTCCTCCGGAGATTCTTTTTGATCAGAAGATCTTCAATAGAGGGCAGCCCCATCCGTTCGAGTATTTCCTTATTTGTCACTCTGTCCTTCCAGGTTAGCCTCATACATTTCATTAAAGCTGCCTGCAAAAGTGTTGAAGTGCTGCTGGCTTTTGCAAGTTACCAGCGGCACTCTCTCGGGGAGCAAATAGAGGTTTCACACCAACAAGAACATGTCAAGACAGGCGCAAAACTATTTGTCCCTGCAGTGGCTGGTCGGGAGATGTTGGGAGTTCCATACATCAACCACCCTTAATTCACTACACGAGACACAACACGAATATATGTATATTTGGAATCAGATTTATTATCTGAGAAACAAAATAAAAGGCTCAAGGAGCAGCAATCTCGAGGTGGCGACAGAGGCCCTCTATCATGATCAAGGCATGCAGCAGTGTCTAGCAAGGTTAATGAATCCTCGTATACATATGGACACAGGCACCATGGCCTCTTAGTGTTGCGAGACAGTATTACAATCAGTTTAGACTTTCTTGTAGGTTCAGTTCTGGAATAGAAACATAGTAACATAATCTATCATAACAGTAATAGTCAGCTTGGATCACCTCGGCAGCGCTCAACCCCTTCCGTTAAGGGTGCGTGGGTGGGAAATTTCCGCACGTCTTAGTCCATTGGCGGGCGAGCGGGCTGTGACGCATGTCCTAGTGACTGATACGCCGCCCTGGTGTCTCGTGAGTGAATTAGGGATGTTAGCTAGCCAACATCACCAATTCACTACACGAGACACAACACGAATATATGTATATTTGGAATCAGATTTATTATCTGAGAAACAAAATAAAAGGCTCAAGGAGTAGCAATCTCGAGGTGGCAACAGAGGCCCTCTATCATGATCAAGGCATGCAGCAGTGTCTAGCAAGGTTAATGAATCCTCATATACATATGGACACAGGCACCGTGGCCTCTTAGTGTTGCGAGACAGTATTACAATCAGTTTAGACTTTCTTGCAGGTTCAGTTCTGGAATACAAACATAGTAACATAATCTATCATAACAGTAATAGTCAGCTCGGATCACCTCGGCAGCGCTCAAACCCAACAACCTTCCGAGCGCTGCCGGGGCTACACTCACATGAACTGCGCTTAGGTATGCATTTACAGCGGCGCTTCGCCAGGTACCTGCAGCCATTATCTTGTCCAGTGTTAGCCCTTCACCATGGCAGGCCTGAGCAGCACCTCTTCGAAGGCCATGGAGGGTAAAGCCTGTGTCTCTCCCTATTGCCATGAATGATGCCAAGGTCAATGCTCGTTTAAGTACCGGAAGGGTCAAGGGAAGGCCTGAGGGCAACATGAATGCTGGTGCATTCGGGTATGCTGGAGTTATAGCATATATTTGCCAGGCTCTAACCGGACAACATACAGAGCGCGGGAGGCCAGGTAGCCGGAAGATTACTGGTGGAGCAGAGGACGGCCGCGTTTTTGTGGACCTTAGGACGACCGTTCAGTTATTTCCAACTATGAAGATGTCCTTGTATCTTAGCACATGGGTCATGGTATTCGGCTCAATGGACGAGGGAACTAGGTTTCCTTGTCTGACAAAGGTGAAATAGCCTATTATGATAGCCGCTATGATAACATTAGGAGCTGGCCTTAGACTTTGAAGGTACTCTATTATTGCCTTGAGTTCGGAAGGAGTAATTGGGGTAGCTCTAGTGACTACGTGTCTGCTTGTTTTGAAGATACCGGATTTAAAGAGTTTAATCTCCGGTGCGTCAAACGCACTTGCAGTCCCCACACCTGCTGCTACCCAGAGTTTTGCTGAACTAAAATAGTTCATGATGGCTCCTGGGGATTTCAGACGATCTTTAAGGAACAAAAGGAATGACAATAGGACATATACTGACGGGTTTTGACAATCTGTAGAGTGCTGTGTGCAAAAGTCTATATATATTTTAACATGAGCTGCCTTGTTCTTCCAGGTGCGAGGCGCTAACGCTAGCACATAGCTGTCGAGTAGTCTCTGATGATGCACTAGCGAGAATCCTGGAAGATAGAGCCACAAAATTACTATCTTCCGAAACCGATTATTACAGTTTACATTTTAAGATATTGAGCGATATCGAGACAGTAAGTTCTTGCAGTTTACGGTTTTGGCACATATTCAGCGCTAACAATTTATGGGTTTCACTATGTGGTGCTCTACTAAGAGCATCTGCTAGAATCAGTTCTTTTCCTGGTTTATGTACAATTACCAGTTCACAATTTTTCGTAGCTGCAATTAACCATAGCTGTCTTGCGCATGCACAGAGGATTTTATCTTTACCGCGTCCTGAGTCCAAGACTTGTTGGGATGCAATGTTATCTGTGTTAACGACTATAGTAAATTCATGTGTGTTGGTGGGAAGTAGGTTAGTTACAGCATGTACCAGATTAAGGGCTTCGAGTTGTGTAATTAGCAGGTCATGTGCGCATAATTCGGAGTCATATCCACTACTATATTAGTGGGTGGGGGAGAATGCCCCACCAGCTTTGAGGGTTGAATCGCACTCGATGATCCATTTTTCTCTAGGCGCAGAGGGCAGTAGCTGTATACCATTAGAGCTATTTGCAAAAAGTTTGAACCATTCAAGGTCTCTATGCAAATCTTTACTGAATACATGTTGACCTACATATAGTGAAGCTCTGAGTGCCGCCAGGACCCTATTTGTGAATCTGACTGCCGGTTGGATGCATTTTGACAAATGGTGTAACTTCCCGGCTAGGCTCTGTAACTGTTTTCTGGAAGATGTAGTTCTCCCTTCCCAAAGCAGGCATTTGTCTAACACTTCTGTTACTTTCTCTTGTGGCAATGTTACAGTCATAGCAACAGTATCGACTAGAAACCCTAACCAAGTTATTGAGGTAACTGGCGGTGTGCATTTCTCTACAGCTAAGTCCAAGCCTAAATCACTGGACAATGTGTTAAAGTAGTTAAAGGCATCCCATGCTTTCTGCTCAGTGGCTTCCACACCTACAAAATCATCTAAATAACACAACGAGAAAAAGCCTGCTTGTCTTAATAACCAAACTACTGCCCTAGTAGTGCGGGCGCAAGCGAGTGCTGAGGTTCTACAGCCGAAGGGAGGCGCAATATCAATATAAATGTTACCGTTAAGTGCGATTCCTAATAGTGGAACGGACAAGGGGCATACTCTCAGCTGGCGGTAGGCTCTTGCTAAATCACACCCCCACATCCAACTGCTGGGACCAATCTTAATCAGGCAATCCGATAGTGTAGAGACTGATGGCAGACAGAAATTAAAGGGCCGTCCGAGGTAGAAACCTCTAACAATTCCTGCATTTACACTCTTGCCCCTTGGGAAACTGAGATCGATGATTATCCTTTTATCTGTAGAGCGCTTCTTAGGTCTCGTCATCATCGGGCTAATTTGCACCATGGAGAGAATGGAAGTGACTGGAAGGGACCTAGGAGGGCGCCATGATGAAGTTCGGTGGTAATAAACTTTTTAATATGAAAGTCGTCATTATCTGATTTTGCATGATTTCTAAGAGTTGGGACCGGGACTTTCTTTGATGTGTAATCCAGTGGCCAACCAAATTCTAGATGTTCAACTAAGAGAACGTCAGGATAATCCAATAACACTGCTCTCCATCGCGGGATATTTAAACCTGACGGAACTGAAATTGTTGCTCCCATAAAATTTGGTAACCCGGTGACACAAACTTTATCGAATATATCCCGATATATACCATTACCAAACCAGGGTTGATCTACCGATATTGGCCAGAATCCTAGGAGTGTGTCTTGAAATTGCAGAGGGGAGGGTGGTGGGACAAATTCGGGATTATTCCTAGTAACGGAGGTCAGAGCAACTTCTAAGGGGTCATCGAACCAGTCAAAGGTTGGCATATCTAAATCGGTTATCACAGTACTTACACCAGCTGTTTGAAGTGCCTGGATCTGTACATTGGAGGCGGAATCATTATTTTTAACAAGCACCGGCAAATCAGTAACAATTTTAGATATACTATCAGTATCAGTAGTTCGATGGTTTGTATCAGATATAGAGGCGGCTTTCTGAGTAGAGTCAACTGATGAATTCGGAACACAATTAAGAGTGACATTCTTATCAGCGGCTGATACAGGCGAGACGGTAATAGGGTCAGGCGTGCTAATCGTAGTTTGAACATGTTTAACAATTGGAGAATCAGATACTTTATCAACTATGTTTAGAATACTGCCCGGCACAGGAAGGAAACTCACATCGTTATTGTTAGGAGTGCTCTCGGTTGTTTTCTTGTCTAGGAACCGCCTCTTTTTAAGGCAGTCCTGCTCACGATGAACTAAGATGCGCTTAAACCGGTAAGCACACCAGGCACAAATATGTGGAGAACGGTCAGGGAGGGTACCATGTGTCGCTGTAAAGCCACAGTCTTTCCCCCAATTCCAAAGATAACAGGGCTTCCCTTCAGTTTCTCTAGTATAGTCATCCCTCTGATTAACGGGGGATGGATTGATGCCGGATGAAACCGCCGCTGCCGCAGATACCTGAGCAGGACGCGGTGTCATTGCAGGGGTGGGGCGCGGGTACGTAAACTGATTAGACGCAGCTCTAGATTGAAGCGTCCTTACTGCTTCGGTACATATGTTGCACTGGACATCTTTTATAGCAGCTGGATCCGCCCAGCCATCTCTAAGTCGACCATCTGCTATCATGGCAAACACACGTTCCGACCAACGTCGACATGTCGGCCAATCCCAGGTGATGGCCATAAGGGCAAGATCTTTCTCGTGCTGTAATACAGCAGGAATCGAAACTACTGGAAAGTCTGGCTGATCTGTCAATAGACGAACGGCGAAGAAATATTCCGCCCATGTTGCTTCCCCCAGGGTGATTTTCTTACAAGCATCCCCCCTAGTGATTAAGTGATATGGGAAACAGTTCGTACCTGGGGGCCGCTGCAGCGCTTGAACGTTATCCATCATGAAATCAGCCGGGACAGGAAGCCTAGGCTGTTGCATCTGGAAGCCGGGAGCACTGGGTGAAGATTGAGGGAAATAGCCATTCCCAGGTACTTGAGTCGGGTACGGAAGAGGAACCCCATGAGCTGCTCTCCCAGGAGCCCAGCCTATCCCGTATGGAGACTGAGACGGCACTCTATACTGTCCATGACTTGGTTGCAGCTGAGACCCAACCAGAGTAGGATCATGCGGAATCCAACCTGACGAACCGTCTGTAACTGTGGAACCAGAAGGAGGACACCCTCCAGGGAAGCGTCTAGTAGTAGAACGACTCTGCCGAGGAGAGCGAGATGCACCAGAACCTGCAATATCAGGAGTAGAACCAGGTGAAGGAGTCTGTCTAGCAGTCGGAGCAGCCGCCATACGTTCCAAGGCTTCCACTCGCGCTAACACTGCTCTGGAAACACTTCCCACAGAGGGTGGGGTATGAGTCGAATCACCGTCAGAACTAATAACCGGGGCCAGAGGAACTCGAACAGAAGCTTGTCGAGGCAGGATTGGTCGTCGAGGAAGACAAGTTGCTGACGGCCGTCCACGGCGTTTTCTCGTTGGCGGCATGTTGCAGGAGAAATTTCCGCACGTCTTAGTCCACTGGCAGGCGGGCGGGCTGTGACGCACGTCCTAGTGACTGATACGCCACCCTGGTGTCTCGTGAGTGAATTAGGGATGTTAGCTAGCCAACATCACCAATGCTGCCACAGTGACATGGTTTCCTGTTTAGGGTTTGCTCCCTTAGCCTTCAGTTCTGTCAAGAACAAGTACCACAAGGTAGTGGTTTACAACTCTGCAAGGCAGGGGCGTCAAACTCCCTGAAGTATTGCTATACATGCAGTACCTGCATACCTGCATGAGTTGGGTACTGGTCAAACAAGAGCCTTTGGTCTGCCCATATGCGTGTATGTATGATAGTGTGTGCATGTCTATTTCTTGAATATTTCTCATTGCAGTTGTCAGCAGAACAATTCCAACTTGACCATCTCTCCAGAATTGTCAAAATCTGCAAGTATGTATACAGTAAAGTTGCATAGTCCACATGGGTTTAAATTTAGATAAATATATTAAAGTTGCATGGTCCAATGAAATATAATTTTATGAAAATTAAAACAACTACCTACATTTGATCCTATATATCTAACTTATATACTAGAAATTTGGGACAGCAGATACAGAATAACCTGTGAATTTATAACATCACCCCTTTGGATACTCACTTTGAAACACTCAATATGCAGGGAGGCCATTAACCAATTAGGCCAATCTCGTGACCTCATTAGAGCCAAGTAGGCCTACTGTGCAGGGGCATACCTAGGATTAGTAGGTCATCTCTCATCACATGGTCATCGCAAGATGGCCATCTGGGTCATAGCCACAGGTCTTTTGGCAAGCTTGTCAAAAGTATTTTGGGTTCTTTCAGCTCAAATTGCTACAAAACTAGCAATTTTTCATCAAATTTACTTGTGGCTAATGCACATTAGGATATAATAATCAACCTGAGCTATTTATTTCAAATATAACTAACAAATTCAAACGCCATCGGACCATGCAACTTTAAGTTGAGTGTAATTAATATTATATATCTTACTTCAGCTTTAAGTCATTTTTATTACAAATTGTTAAAACACAAACAAAAACCACAAAAGAAACACTTACTTCATACATATTGCTTGTGACCATGCACTATCTTCAGCACTATTAGGATAGAACAAAATCAAGAGATTGGATCAATGTCAGGATAATGTACCCCAAGGAAATACAAGGCCGTGGTGATGTCGGTAGAGTATCCTATTTTGGCAACATGAAACCCACAATGATCGCCATGTTTAGGATTAATTTAATGCTGACGTCAGGAATTGCAGCACAATGTGTCAAATTCTGTAAGTCTTGGTTTATGAGAAAGACTCGTATGACTCGACCAGGGTTCGAACCCATGACCACATGATCTACCAACCTGGGAAGCGGACGCTCTAACTCATTCGTCCATCCCGTCTGGTCCCAATGATGGTAAAGTCATCTAAGTAATTAACTGACCTATCCACAACTTCCCGCACACCACAGTGCAAAACAAAATCGGAAATCCGGTTGAAAATATATGGGCTATAGGAAATCCCCATACATAAACGGTTATTGAAAAATAACTCTAGGCCCACACCCCTACCAAAGTCCCAGCGGATTGCCTGACGAGGGCGGTCACTCAGGTGGATGCAAATAGCTGGGTAGGCGTCCTTAATATCGATTGTAGCAATGTAGTCATTACAAACAAGATTACAGACTAAATCATCAATGCCCAGGTTAGAAAAGGTGTTAGACACATAGTTATTTACAGAATGTTCACTTGGCCTACTGCAGTCAATAATAGTCAAGCCCATCCGGGCTTGATTTAGGGATGGCAAAAACATTATGCACACAAATAGGAGCGCTATCCGCTCTACTTATATAGCCACAACTTAATTCACTAGAAAGTTTCTTATCGATAAAAAGCCTCTCACTAAGAACCCTGGCTTTTCTAAATGGGCATGAATAGATAGCATCACATGAGGGATTAATGACCTTAAAGCCGAAAATGGCCCCAGCTAGGATAAACTCAAAATCGCGATCAATTTCGCCTGGAAAGAAGCATTCACACAAAATCCTACACAGCTTCAATTGAACTTGGCTGTGACCTACAGAATGCACACAAGAACAGACAGCATTCAAACAGTCATGTGAAACGTCAAATTCAAGTTCATGCACGGGATTATATAAGTCACAAGCTTTGATGTGCAGCACAGGCCCAACATGTCGGATGGTCAACCAGTCACTATTTATCACGGGGCAATCAGGCATAGCACTGCTAGCGTGTGCCGGTACCTCAGCTCTCTTCGTTCCAATTGACCCGTTAGTGACCTTACTGCACACGTCCAGAAAGGCACCACAAGGCTCAGAGTTGTTACCAGCACTCAAAATGTCATTAGCGCGGTCACGGGCTTCAGTTCAATTAGGGCCAGTATAAGTTTTCACACCATAGCTGTGTCCCACATCATGGCTAGGGTATAATATCAGCAGCTGTTGCGCATTAGCACAACCAGGTATAATCGAATCAGGGTGGGCAGTCGGGTAGGCAGAGGTCAAGTCGGTAGCACAAATATACCTCGTTGATAAGGTCAGAACTAAATTTCACATTTCCAACCTCCCGGCAGAATCCGTACACACGCCGACCTTGGCAACTGACAGGACCCTAATCCTTGCTGCACTTATTCCTGATATGGGATTTCTGCCACAGCGGGAGCACCAGTGGCCATAATTACACGTTTTGTCGTCAAAGGAGTAGCCTTCATCTATATTAAATGCGAAACAGGGTTTCTTACCGTCCTTCATAAATAGATGCTTAGAGCTTGCAGGACTACCCCTTCTAGCTTTATTACCACTCGAACCCGAACCCCCCCCCCCTTTTCATATGCTTGAAAGCATAGTATTTCAACGCTATCTCGGGGTTCCCGGATGAAAAGGCCCAAATCCCTCGGTGACAGCAAGTTTTCTAATGGCCCGGTCATAGTTGGCATGCGTTTTCTCAATAAAAGTGCCCAACTTGGTCTTGCCCGCTATGTAACCTAAGTGCTTTAGGAGTCTAAGCAGTTTATCCCCGTCTGACACCTTTGAGGCAACCACCCAATTAATTGAAGACTCAATTAGTTCAAAAGCGGTCACTTTCTTGACATCCTTCCCGTCCTCTACATGACGGCGAAGCGACCACTTACTGCGAGCCTTGCTGTCACGACGGGTTGAGCTTTCATCTGATAAACTTGAGCTGTGCATCCGGCATCTATGGCATCTCCTCCTCCTCTCCCAAGAAGAACTCCGCCCATGGCTGCTACTACGAGCCCTCGAATGCCTCTCGCTCCCGCTCCGTTCCTCCAAGGGATAGCATGACTGGTCGCTTACCCGGTCACGTGGCCGCTGGGTAGTTGGCACCCTCCTTCTCTCGTGCGTTCAGTCAAGGGTCATATTGGCGAAGTCCTCGCGTAGCTCGCGCTCGCTGCCCTCCAATTCTGCGAGCCGCTTGCGCCTCTCCAGGTTGTGTATTCTCTCATTAATCTCAGGCTCCTCCTTTGCCAGGACTTCCTCGTCCATTACAAGTCCATTTTCTTATAAAATACAAATAAAAATAGGTACGAATGGAAGTATCAGCTGCAGTGCCGGGCTGGAGAGGACCGGCGCGGTGCGCGAGCTGCCGCCGGTATACAGTTAACCCAGCGTGAGTTCCCAGCCAACGAGTTCCCATGCTAGTGCGAATCCTACACCCGCATATACGCTGCATATATATATGTGGCTATATATGAATAGCTCTTTATATATATATATATATATATATATATATATGAAGAGCTATATATATATATGAAGAGATCTTTATATATATATATGAAGAGTTCTATGTATACATATATGAAGAGCTCTTTATATATATATGAAGAGATCTTTATATAACTGAAGAGCTAATTTTCCAAAACACGATCAACACACATGACATTGTCATTGCAAGCTCACTTTTTGGATTGGCGCTTATTACATTTTGGAAAAGAGCTCTTCAAATGTTGAAACCAGGTGAGTAACTGATTGAATGAATGGAAATCTCAACTGAGTGCCACATGTGGGAGGTGCCTGACAAACAGTCACAGGCAGGTGTGGCCTGGGAAGTGCCTGACAAACAGTCACAGGCAGGTAGGTGTTGGTTCAGGTAAATATAAATTAATAAAAAAGGAGACTGGAAGGTTATGAGGTGTGACGTGTCTGTGAAATAGGAAGCATTAAGAACCCTTCAATGTGAGTCTTTAATTAAAGTTGCATAGTCCGATGGTTTTGCGCTTCTGCCATTTTTCTGAGATAAATATATTAAATTGATGGCTACAATCTCCTATACCTTCATTTAACATATCTTTTGTTTTGAAGGGCTAGCCTTTGAGTTTGAGGTATTTGAAGTGCAAACACAGAAAATTAATATTGGCAAGCATGCCAAAACTCTGATTCCATAGGTTTATGCAGTAACAAGTTCTATTAAATTGATTCAGTATCCCATTCCACGTGGCAACTAGTGCTTAATAAGTGCATCTGTATCTACGTTAGATATCTAGACAATTGTTTTCGTTTTGAAAAATTGATGCTTCTATCAGACTATGCAACTTTAATGCACCTACAAGAGGAGAGACAAATAAGTATTTACACGGGTGCATATAGCGCAGGCTTGCCACTTTTAATGAGATCCTCAGAGACAAACTGATGCAATTAGCATGGGAACATTAAGGGTGGTGTATCTCAGATGGAGTTATTCTTCTGCTTATTGCAATTACGGCCATTAATACGGGGTGGCCGAATGAGTTAGTGCGCCCGTCAGGATATCCACAACCGACACTCAATCTCACAGACGCAACTGCGCAAGTGTACCAGATCTTCTACACATACCACTCACCCACAACAAGACATGCCTGGTTCGAAACACAACTAGGAGGTGCTCGGAAACATCGGGTCAGGTACCTACAGCAGATGTCAATGTGTGCGACGGAAGCGTGATGGCAAGTTGACACTTATGTATTGCGGGCCCTGCGTGGTATTCACCAAGTTCGGGTGTGGCATGCTCAGCCGTGTCCCATGCTCACCCGTAGTCAAACTCAAGGCATTGTCAATGGTCGTGAGCAATTTTCATACAGAAAATACAGAACAAGTGAAATATCTCTAAAACCACACCACCTATTAACAAATCGCTTGGTACACATATAGAAAACATCTTCACCAAAAAGATTATATTAAATTTATAAGGTTAGGGTTCTTGATTTCTATTAATTTTGATTAAAACTAATGTTTTGCACTGCGCGTACCGTCAAACTCAAGGCATTGTCAATGGTGGTGAAAAATCTTCATACAGAAAATCCAGGAAAAGTGAAATATCTCTAAAACCACACGATGGCATCATGGAGGATCTTCATGCGATTGGCTTTCGTGGCCACTTGCCAATTTTCATCAGGAACTTTCTAGCCTTCAGGCATTTCCACGTCCGTATGAAGACTACCTAATCCAGCCTACACTCACAGGAACTAGGAGTACCTCAAGGCAGCATACTGGCCGTGACCCTTTTCTGGGTCAAGGTCAATGGTATTGCTGCTGCTGTAAAGCGGGGGGTCTCCTGTAGTCTTTTCGTGGATGACTTTGTTTTATATTACAGCGGTGCTAACATGAATGTCATAGAGAGACAGCTACAACCAATCATAAATGGGATCCATCGATGGTCAGTTCTGAACAGTTTCAAATTTTCCAAGACCAAAACAGTCTGCATGCACTTCTGCCTACTGCGTAGAATACATGCGGAACCGGAGCTGACCCTGGATGGGGATCCCATTAAAGTCGTTGAGAAAACCAAATTTCTGGGCCTCATTCTCAACGCAAAACTGTCTTTTGTGCCACATATAAAGTACCTGAAAACAAGATGCCTGAAAGCGCTGGATATTCTGAGGGTGCTGTCCAGCACAGAGAGGGAAGCGGAAGGAGACGTTCTGCTCTCCGTGTACAGAACCTTGGTTCGGTCACAAGTGGATTACGGCAGCATAGTATACGGTTCCGCAAGGAAATCATATATTGGGCTGCTAGACACGATCCACCACCAGGGACTGCGCCTGGCCCTTGGGGCTTACCGCACCTCACCGATTCAGAGCCTTTACATCGAAGCCAATGAACCATCACTTAACAACAGGAGAATCAAACTGGCCATGCAATATGTAGTCAATATAAAAACTAATGCATTGAATCCTGCACACAATTGTCTATTCGAGCAACATGATGAATCCAGGTATGAAGCCAGGCCGAATTACATCCGGCCACTGAGGCTCCGAATGAAACCTGATTTGGAGGCCTTGGGCGTGGATTTGGATGTGTTGGTCCCAGAACATCCCCCATGGTCATTGAGAAAGCCATCAGTTATCCTCCCACTCACAGAACTGAGGAAGTCTGGGACACATCCACTCGAGTACCAAGGACTGCATGCAGAGATCCAAGGCCAGTTTGCAGACCACCTCTCCATATACACTGATGGTTCGAAAGACCAAAGCCGGGTAGCTGCTGCGGCAGTCTGCCGACAGGAAAAAGTTGGTGTACGTTTGCCCGATCAGAGCTCGATTTTCACTGCAGAAGCCCAAGCACTCCTTCTCGCATTGGAGTGTATCGAGGTATCCAACCACACTAACTATGTTATATACAGTGATTCATTCTCTTGCCTCCTGGCTGTTGCTGGACTGAAAATGAATCACCCTATTCTAGTAACGGTCATTTATAAAATGAACCAACTGACACCGGATGGGTATGACATCCACCTGTGCTGGGTGCCTGGCCATGCCGGCATACAAGGAAACGAACAAGCTGATCAGGCTGCGAAGAAGGCCCTGAACTGTGATCTTGAACGTGTCTGATCCCTCACTCTGATCTGAAACCACTAATAGCCACCCACATAAAATCCAAATGGCAACATGAGTGGGATGAAAACATTAATAAACTTAAAGAAATTGAACCATCTGTGGGAAAGCCACCACAGAATCATCCGGGAGGTCGGCGGGACCAAGTGGTCCTTAGCCGCTGGCGTATTGGCCACTTGTGGCTTACACATGCTTTTCTGCTCAAGGGGGAACCTACCCCTGAATGAATTGGGTGTCAATCCCGGCTGATACTCAAACACATTTTACTAAGTTGCGCTGATTTGTTGGCCCTGCGCCAACAGTTCTACACTGCAGACAGTATGCATGACCTTTTTACTAAGGTAAAACAGGAAAACATTTTAGCCTTTTTGAGGGCACCTGGACTGTACCACCTCATATAGTTTACTAAATAGATTCTATCAATTATTAATAACACTTTTCTTTTCTATGGGAATTTGTTTCCCTTGGCGACAAATATATGATTGTGAGCTTTCTAATTTAATGAGTGTATATTGCTCACATAGTTAATTGTCTGCTTTTACATGTAAAAGCGATGGTTTGAACAAAAACAAACATTTCTCGCCGTGAATATGGCCTATGCTGCCGACACGGCGTAAAACAACCACCAATCAATCAATCAATCATAGATACTTGGAAGACCGCAAAGACTTAACAAAATTATCCCCATTTGAAGTGCTAGAATCATGTTGTGGCTGGGTCCTTGACAAAAAAGATGTGTACACATCTGTGGGAAAGCAAAAATCGGCAAGTTTCAGGACCAATCCCATGCAAGCTAGGACCTGGCAGTCCGGAAACTTGCCATTACCGACGGATATGACGCCTTCTGCGATGGGAACCACAAACTAGCACTTAAGTATTAGGGATTTGAGTTCATGCGAACAAGGTCAGCTAAAGGTAGTCAAAGCGCAAGCAAGGGGGTTAAGGGCAGTTCCGGGCAATTTTCTGTAAAGACGGGAAGAAGCCCGGCTTCTCTTACAAGAAAGAAGAGGGCTGTAACCGTGATGAGAAAACCTGCAATTTTGGCCACTGGTGATCCCGTTGTGGGAGCAAGTCACATATCAGGGGAAGTTGTCATAAGGAGTGAATGCCGAAAGGTTGGGTTGGGGTCGGAGGAAGGCCCACAATTGTGTATTTGCAGCTAACGACTATGTCGCTTTAGAACCGGTCACTCCCCCCGACCTCGATATATCTCTGGTAGTTACCCGTGCTGCTGGTCTGTTCGCCGGTCGAAGACTATTCAGTTCTCAGAATGCGCGTTGCTTATTCCTGCCGCTTGTGCACCTAATACGGACCCGTGTGACGTATTCTGGGTGAAGAAACACTTCTCGCAAGTCAGGGTGTCTGCCAGTGAACTTGCCTTCCAGGTTCCTAGGGCAGGTGGCTACTCACCTCTGGACTATGCAGCACTCCAATCTACTATGAAATACCTTGCTTCATTAGCAGGCTTTTCCAGAGAGAATTTCTCCTTCCAATCACTATGTCATGGTGGGTGTACTTACCTCGCCCTCCAGGGCGGAATGATCGACAAAATCCAGGTATGGGACTACAGTTCTGTCTGGAGGGTCCTGGGGACTTGGCATTTGTAGCCCAGCCAGATACTTACTACATTGATAATTGATGTCGATAAAATAATAAAGACTGTATCCACCACACTGCCTTCAGTTTAATGCGTATATATACGGTAAAAACTCCCTATCCGACCACCTCCACATATCGACCACTCCCCTGTATCGACTGCTTTATTTGGGTCCCAACGATACTGTAGTGGTCTGCACTGACCTCTCAGGGAAGTAACCACATAGACAAGTAGGTGTGGGTAATGTGGTGATATCAGGGAACCTAGGTGGTGTAATGGTTAGCACACTGGCCCAGAATGCAAAGAGATGTGGGTTTGAGTCCCGCTCTAGGCGCAATATTTCCCATTTTCATCACCCCCACGACACTGGTTGCCGTGACCATGATCCTCTACAAGCTATGCGCGCTGTATGGATGTTGAACATACCCTGTGTATGTATGTGTTAGTGCATTGCCTGTATGCATGTAATTGTAAGCATTAAAAGACTAACAATTCCAGGGGGACGAGTGTAGTGGTCTGCACTGACCTCTCAGGCAAGTAACCACATAAAGAGGTAGGCGTGGGTAGTGTGGTGATATCAGGGAGCCTAGGCGGTGTGATGGTTAGCACACTGGCCTGGAATGCAAAGAGATCTGGGTTTGAGTCCCACTCTAGGTGCAATATTTCCCATTTTCATCACCCCCATGACAATACCATTGTAACCATATTCTAACTCCCTAAGCTGACCACCTCCCTAAATGGACCACTTAAATTCGATCCCAAGGTCGGTCGATTTAGAGAGGTTTTACTGTATATGCATACACATGGAGAAGTCTGTACATGAGGCCCACTACCACGCGGTTGCGGCAGACACTATGTCGCACACCTACGCAGTTACACTGAACTGCACTAGGTGGTGGCATGCCAGCCACCGGGCAGACCCCCCGACAGGGCTGCCCTGTACTGTGTGTGGCTAGCTCACCCCCCACCCACCTATAGAGGCGACGTGGGACCTGGCGAGTTAGGGGGCGGGTCAGTTGACTGTTGACCCCACGGAGAGCAGAGAGGTTTTGTAATAAACCAGGTTGAAGCATACTGATACTGAATCTTGGCCTTCTTCCGTCAGTGCGTGATGCGGTGGGGGAAGACCGTGGGCCATCACACACATGGGTATGGTATGGTATGGGGTGTTCGTAACCTTACGACGGTTACCGGTTGCAGAACTGCAACATTTATAGAGAGGCTCCAATAAATCGGCCCAGTCTTTGGTTAAGACATGTCTTCTGCGGGTGAAGTGGTCTCAGAGGAAGTGTTGTGAAGGCTGGGGACATCCTTCAAGACGTGGTGGCGGCGGGGCGCCGGGTGGCAGCGGATCTCTCCGTGCCGTCTGTTTGTAGTAATCTGTATGGTGTCTGTAGTGTAGCACTTGCATCCGGTCAGCAGGGGTTCGAGGAAGGCGGGCAAAGGTGGGAGCAGCGGTCGTTCCAGCAACAAGAACAGACAGAGAAATGGTAAAAGGTCAAGAGCCCCCCCCAAGAACACAACAACCCTGGTTAGGGGAAGAAGTGAGCCTGGAGAAATTGAATGGGCAGATCTAGGAAAGAGAAATTGAGGAGAGTTGAGTCAAAGGCCCGTGCCTATCTGCCCTAGGTGACCAACCGGCGAGCCATAGACACGGACAGAGTAAGGGTAGAAAGTGAAAATGCGGCAGGCACCCTCCTGGACTCTTTTCAGACATATCAAGGAGGTGTCCGGCCGGCGGAGAGGTGATAGAGAGAGGTGTGGACGAGGTGCGGTCCGGATAGCAAGTGCATCACACACATATTGGCGTGCACTATATATATTGGTGTGACATGTAGGTGTGAGACCTTGATTATTTATAGACCACACATATGCAATGCCATAATAATAAAATCCACTCAAATGTGCGTTCAACTGTTATACGTGATATATATTAATAGGATGATTGCGGCAATTATGAAACCAATTAATCCAGTTGGATTTTAATATAACAAAAATAAAGATAAAATCTAAATGTACATACCTTATCTAGCACTGAAAGCGCAGCTACCTAATTGTGAGGCTGGTGTTTATTAAGTGGTTAAATTACGTTGAACAAGATTCTTTTCGTGAATACGCCCACTGCATTGTTTAATAAAAGACCGACTCCAGTTAAACCATATTTGTCTATTTGCTATCCCTAGTCAGTCATTGCAATAGATGTGAGTTTTAGTTTCCCTGATCAAAATATTACTTAGGTTAGAAAATAATTACTTTTCTAACCTATCAACTGTTCAGAGTGATACCACAGGGTCCGGGTTCTTCCAGCCCTTGGAACACGTATCGACGTCGATGAGGTATCGGTCAACCCTCATCCCAGAGTTGCTCATTCTGTCCCAATCCTCAAATCCGTCAATAACTGCTCCAAATACTTGTATATCTAAGACACCACTGATTTCTGATTAATATTTACATTACTACCGTGCTATTTGCATATGTAAATTGGTATGCTATAAATATAAATATAATGTATATGTTCATCATCCTATATATAAAATGCTATTTCAACCGTAAATCTGATTCAATGTGTAGATATATGTAATACCAAAATAGCTGTTCAAAAACAACCCTCACAATTAAAGCATATATAGTTCAGAGTAAATTACACTTTAACTGATGTCACTGTTCTTAGCCTTACCGGATATCCTGGCGCATCTTCGTTGTTCTTCTCATATATTATGTAAATATAATGGCGGTTTTTTTTCAGTCACCATTTCGAATTTTGTCAGAATAAACAGACAAAGACGAACTCGGCCCATGTGCATCGTGTGCCTAACTGGTGGGGTGTTCTGCCAGTAATGACCGGGTCTTGTCCTAATTGTGAATCTCTGACCTCATCTACATAACGGTCCATGGTGGTAATGTTGCATGTCCCTCATTGACAGACTCCCACCCGAGTTGGTTATAGATGTGTATATATATATATATATACATGGACAGCAGGTTTAAAACTATAGATACTATATATATGGATATATGAAACTACCATATACATACCATAGTTTGATTATTAGCATTATGTGAGACACCCATCCGAGTAGGTTATATCATCATCATGCTGTCGGTCGCGATGCGACAAAGACTGCTTTTATTACTTGACTGCCGCTCTCCATTTTTGTGCGGTTGTACATTTCATGAAAGCTGCCTGCAAAAGTGTTGAAGTGCTGCTGGCTTTTGCAAGTTACCAGCGGCACTCTCTCGGGAGCAAATAGAGGTTTCACACCGGCAAGAACATATCCAGACAAGGCCCAAAACTATTTGTCCCTGCAGTGCCTGGTCGCGAGATGTTGGGAGTTCCATACATCAACCGCCCTTAATGCTGCCACAGTGACATGGTTTTCTGTTTAGGGTTTGCTCCCTTCGCCTTCGGTTCTGTCAAGAACCTGTTCCACAAGGCAGTGGTTTAGAACTCTGCAGGGCATGGGCGTCAAACTCCCTGAGGTCCCTGCAATACCTGCAATACCTGCAATACCTGCATACCTGGTTATATATCCCAGCTATATATATACTTGTACAGCAGGTCTAAAACTATATATATGTAGATATATGTATATATATGTATATATATGTGAAGTGGGCGAGACTACTCGACCGATGATTTGCGGGCTCGCATTTTGCATTATGCGTGGGCTCGCAACTGCCACATTTGCGAGGCCGGGACTTGCTGTAAATTGTTGCTTGGATACGTCAATTGTGACTATCCTAGCAACGAAAGGAGGTCGGGCATTCAGACCCAGACCCATCGGACATGTTTTTGCACGCTCCGATGTTTCAGCCAAATATTTAGGATTTTATTGTGGAAATTCAAAACTTATTTAACTTAATTATATGGGAGGGGATTTAACTAATAACATACACTATATTGCTGAACCATATTTAACTAATAACATACGCTATATTGCTAAATTCATCCTGGTAGTAAGAGGTAAGAATAAAACGGTGAGCTCCTAAGAAGTGACATGAACGTTCCTTGAATTCTTTACTATTCTCCAGACTTATAATTTTAACCGCTATGGTCAACTTCACATTGCTATTTTGATTGCTCTATACTCTTATTTAATTAAGGGTGTTCCGCCCCATGGTCTGTAAGGAGTCAAGCTCTCCACCTAGAACATTGCTAGCCAAGGGTAAAGTTGGCAGGGAGGCGGACAACTGGCGGCGGGAGGCACAAGACATTCACATGGAAACAATTATTTATATTAACACATAGGCTCGCCTTAAGCGGGGGTGGAATATCATGATGGTTAAATATGTATATATATGTACATATATATATGTATATATATATATATATGAAACTCCTGTGTACATTTAAAGGTACTATATATATGTATATATGAAAGTACCATATACATTCCATAATTTGATGTATTAGCATTATGCGAGTATAAATGCATGGAAGGGAAGTCATTATTAATATAATCCATTTATTACCACTGTATATTCTCCATCCATTTGCTCTGTTCCTTGCATCCGGGGATAAATATATTTATATATTAAGTTCATATATATATATAAAATAAGTGAGCAATCCGTGAAAATCTGATAAGCATATATGAACCAGACGGGATGGCCGAATGAGTTAGAGCGTCCGTCTCCCATGTTGGTACACCATGGGATCGTGGGTTCGAACCCTGGTTGAGTCAATCCAATGACTTAAAAGTTATACTTGTCGCTTCCTAGCCCGGCACTCCGCATTATTAGGATAGGGCAATGACTGGTTGGCTCAGTGTCAGGATAATGTGATTGAGTGGGATATCAGGTCATGCTGCTGGTGGCCTGGTCTCCCAGTGGGGCAGCACTATAAATTCACCATGAGTGCGCACTGTCACAAGTCGGTACCTGTCCTGATATGACCTTAGATGTTGCTAGGATGTAAACACAACAAACATAAGTATAGAGGCATATTTGAATGTATCAATTATCATGGCAAAGCTCATGCAATAACGTGTGCCTATATAAATATATAGTTCGTTTGTTGGGGTATGATGTCATAGCAACAAGTAAGGTCATATCAGGATGGGTACCGACTTGTAACAGTGCATACTCATGGCCATATTATACTAGCGCTACCCCACTGGTAGACCGGGCTGCTGGCATTATGACCCGATATCCATTCAGCCACGTTACCCGTACACTGAGCTAACCATTCCTTCCCCGACCCTGTTCATGCCCAGTGCCAGGCTAGATAACCACAATTATGTTGTTTGATTCATAATTATGTTGTTTGATTTGGCCGGAATTCGAACTCCCGACCTTCCGTAGGGGAGGCCTGCGCTTTACCGGACGGGGTGGCCAGATGAGGTGAGCGTCCAACTAATGTTTTGATAGGTTGTGGGATTTGAACCCCCTTGTTCGAACCTTAGCCAAATCAAACTAATGACCCACAAATATATACTTGTCGCTACCTAGCCTGGGCTTCAGCATTATGTCTAGGATATGGCAAAGACCAGAGGAATGACGAGGACAAATTGTCTGTGCTTCAAGTTCCTCCCGCTTAAAGCTGCATAGTCCGATAAAAATATCAAATTTTCAAAACCAGAACAATTATCTAAATGTTATTCTACATATCTAACTTAAATACTGGTGCACTTATTAAACATTTTTCACCACACAGGAAGGAATACCGAGGCAATTGAATAGAACCTGTTACTGCAGAAGCCTATGGGGGTCAGAGTTTTGAAAGCTTGCCAGAATTAATTATGTGTGAAAGCTTGCCAGAATTAATTATATCTCAAAATTTAGCCACTTAAAATAAAAGTTACTTTAAGCTAAAGTAAGGTACATAATAACAATCAAGCCAATGTATTTATCTCAGAAAATTTCAGAAACTCAAAACCATCAGACTACGCAACTTTAATCAACTGTTGAACAACAAAACAAAACAACAACAGTGATTTACAAAAGAAACTCATCCTATCTGTAATCTGCAGCTTTCATATACGCGTATCGCTAAATGTATTCATGTGATCTCACGAGAAACTTACTAATGTTTGTAATGTTTGAATACTGTTTTGTTTTTCCCAAACACATCCCTCCCCACCCACCGACCCTCCACCCCGCCCCCTGTCGGGAGTTTTGAGGCCTGACCTGTAATGGGTGCGCAATCTGCATAGGTTTACACCACGTCAATTACCCAGAGTACCCTACCATGTAATGACCATCTGACATGTATTATTCATACTCTTTGTTTAATGTTGATGTCCGCCTGGCAGCAATACCAGCCACGTTTCAAACATGTTAAGTGCAAGCTTTGCTGCTTCATTTTGTGTTTGATTATTTTTGTTGCGATTATATTTATTATTTGATTTGATCGGTTTATTTTCATACAATCTCATACAATCTCAGCATTTATTTGTTTTATCATTTTACTGAATCATGAGCCAACTGTTGCTTTTCCTGAACCCTGACAATTGAGGTTGCTGATTGTTTGTTGTTTTACGTGCTAGCAACATATAAGGTCATATAAGCAACATATAAGGTCTACTACCGACTTGCAACCGTGCACACTCATGGCAACTTTATAGTGCTGCCCCACTGCAAAATCAGGCCACCAGCAGCATGACCCAAGATTCCACTCAGTCACATTATCCTGACAGTGAGCTAACCAGTCTTTGCCCTATCCTAGTATTTACTATTAGTGCCGAGTGCCAGGCTAGAATCGTCAATTGTTAAGTCATTGGTTTGACTCCACCAGGAGAGGCTCGCACTGTACCGGTCAGGCAATTGAAGTTCTCATAACCAATTGCAGTGCTCTAGGACTTTGAATTCTTCTCCATCATTAAAAAGAAATAATCAAACAACAAACATTTATGAAACTACGCGACCAGACGGGATGGCCGGATGACTTAGAGCGTCCGTCTCCCGTGTTGGTAGATCGTGGAAACATGGGTTCGAACCCTGGTCGAGTCAAACCAATGACCTAACAATTGATACTTGGTGCTTCCTAGCCTGACTTGTCATTATTAGGATAGGGCAAGGGCTGGTTGGCTCAGTGTCAGGATAATGTGACTGAGTTGGATATCAGGTCATGGTGCTGGTGGCCTGGTCTTCCAGTGGGACAGCACTATAAAGTCACCATGAGTGTGACTGTCACAAGTCGGTACCCATCCTCACATGACCTTAGATGTTGCTAGGACGTAAAACAACAACACACAAATCAAACTACGCAATACAGACTTGGTCTAAATCCCCAAATCATTCATCCTCACACCACCCTCATTTTGTGTTTGATTCTGTTTGTGTGTGTTTGTTTTAATTATTTGATCTGGTCGGTTAATGCCAGGTACACACCTACTGTTTTTCCTCACCCACCTACTGTATACGATCTAAAACTGCCCAAAAGTCATGAGGTGTGCGCTCCCCTAGCACACCTACCGATTGCGATTCGCGACTTAAAACTCAGTTTCAGGGCTAATACTGCTTGCTTGCGAATACGACTTGCATTTCGAAAAATGGATCAGCCCGTTCTCAGTCGTAAGGTCGTCGTGAGTTTTAGTGCGCGAATCGTAAACGGTAGGTGTGTACTTGGCATAATAGTTTCATTACAATTTCAGTCTTTCATTATGTATGTGTTCCCCTTTTAGTGAATCATGAGCCAACTGTTGCCGGTCCTGGAGCCATATAATTGATGTTCTTATAACCAAGTGCACTACTCTGTGGGATCTTTTAGTTCATTTTCAACATTAAACACAAACAGGCATTTATGCCTGGCTCTCTAGTAAGTAGTAGTCAAACTAAGCGATAGAAAGTTGGTTCAAATCCCCAAATATTCTTGAAGATTTCACTCACCCCCATTCACATCTTCATCTCACACCACACACTCACACCACACACTCACACCCCACAGTCACACCCCACACTCAAACCACACACTCACACCCCACACTCACACCCCACACTCACACCCCACAATCACACCCACCCACCACCCACAACCCATCACCCACAACCCACCACCCACACCCACCCAACACCATCCGGTGATCCAATCATTATCTGTGTGTGTGTAGAAAGCATCGACAGGAAGCACTCAATACGGTATGTTTGATAATCTCTGCAATTTCCACTCATCAAGGTACAACGCATTGATCTAAAACAGAATGCTACTCCTATTGTCATAACGGCATCTTTGGAATTTGAAGATACACAATGAAAATATTGTATCTATTTTTATAGATTCGAGATATCCGACGAGAGTGATGGTGATAGGGGTGCTCGAGCCATCTCGGCGGCGACTCGCAGTGGGTTTGCCTACCTGAGTGCAAACCCAAGTCGCCCAGGACGCTGCAGTTCACGGCGGGCAAGGCGAGGGGTAGCGTTTTCGGGTTGAACGCGACAGACTCTCCGTTGAATATTAGTTATATAATATTCTTTAAATAATACACATCTGATTTACACAAAAGTCTCTGGTTCGGTAACAAACCACACTGTTTGTCTGCCGAGCTCGCTATGTTACTGAGATAATTTATTTTATAAGGATGTAAAACATAAACAAACTATCCCTCATCACATCAATATCTAACGTCATATCACGACGGATACCGACTTTTACAAGTACACACTCATGCCCCCCATCCAGTTGGCCTTCCTGCTTCTACCCAAGTCGCTGTCAACCGCTTCAGGACTGGCTACCACTGTTGGTTGATGTCCCCAACCTCCAGCGGTGTCCCTGTGGCACTAAGATCTTCAATGTGGCCCACATACTCGCCTCATGTGGCGCCGTTGACAGATCTGCCATCAGTGACTTCATGGAGGATGCTGACCGCCAACTCAGCGACAATAGGGCCGCTCTGGCTATCCTTTCCAGGATTTCCAAGTCATCCTGGAATGCACTTGCTCGCTTCTACCACCAGAACGCAGACATCATCAACACTGTCGGTCACCCAGACCATGACACCAAGGACTAGCAGGCCTCACCTCATCACCATAGCTGACTTGACACCACTAATTTTCACTAACAACTAACAGGTAACCCTTCCCACTGCCTAACCAATGCTATCCTCACTTCACTTCTTCCTCTGGCCATGGCCGGACTTACTGTGCATACCAGTGAATCTGGAGGGACTGAAGTTTGGATCCTGGTCGAGTCAAACCAATGACTTATAAAATAGGTACCTGTTGTTGCTTGGCACTTGGCATTATTAGATCAGGACAGGGACTGTGCGCACAGTATCAGGATAATGTGACTGTGTGGGACATCAGGTCATCATGCCAGCAGCCTGATTTCCCAGCGAGGCAGCACTATAAAGTTGCCATGAGTGCGCGCTGTCACAAGTTGGTGCACGTCCTAGTATGGCCTAGGGCCTTACTGGGGCGTAAAACTACACCAACCACCCAGCCTCCCCCGGCCCTCTCAGAGGAATGTAGTTGGGCTCCTTAGGCTGCCTTTTTCCTTCCTACCCCCTTCCCCCCTACCCTCCCAATTCCTCTGATCACTACCCATTGGAAGCCAACTCCCGACCACATGGGACTGCTTTCAGCGGTGCCCATTCAGTGCAGCAGCTTTGCAGCCTTCAGCACACCAATGCGACTGAAACCTCCCCAAAAAAAACACTCATGCCAAATTGGTATAGTGTTGGCCCGGTCGGAGACCACGCCACTGGCCTTTAGTCACATTATCCTGATACTGAGCAAACCAGTATGTGCAGTCACTTGAGTAATAATGTCAAGCGCTAGGCCATTTTGTAAGTCTTCGGTTTGACTCGGCCGGGATTCAAGCCCCCCGACCTTCTACCTGGGAAGCCTGCGCTCTTTACCAGTTATGGCACTGCGTCCAGGTAGTGACAAGGGACACAGTTTGTGTATTGTTGTTCAACGTCCTAGCAAGATCTAAGGTCATATTAGGACGACAGGGAGATGGTGTGTATGTATGAACAAGTCCTGGGCGCGAATGACAGTGATGAGCGTCCATGGTTAGGAAAGCTGACAGTGGAGGCGCCATTGATCACCTGGTTGGGGGGGTACTCCCCATGAAATGATACAACAAATAGTGGTGAATGGCATAGAAATACTAACTCCCTTCCATGTCTTTATATTCGCATAACGCTTATACATCACATATAGCATACATATATGTTTATCATCTATATATCATATATATCATAATTCCAGTATATCATATATATCATAATGTCTCTGTTCATAACAAATTCAGTGTACTGATGAATGAAGAAACTCCTCAGAGAGAGTATAACAACATTGAAATGGAATGGGAAGCTCTCAGAGAAAGCATGGTCAAGTCAGCAGAGGAGGTGTTACCAAATAAAAAACGAGAGACAAAGCAATCATGGATGACGCAAACCATACTAGAAAAGATGGCAGAAAGGAAGAAAGTGAAAACCACTGATCCACCTAAATACAAACACCTGAAGAATGAAATAGAAGATGAATGCAAAAAAGGTAAAGATGAATGGTGGAATAAGAAGTGTGAAGTAGTGGAACAACTTGAGTCTCAACATCGTTCAAGAGAGATGCACAAGAAAGTGAAAGAGATAACAGGTCAAGGATACAGACAGAGAAGCAGTAAATGTATCAAGAACAAAGACGGCAAAATGCTCTTTGAAGAAGATGAAATAAAGTCCAGATGGGAAGAATATGTAAACGAACTATACAATGATGACAGAGGGAACCCACCCACAATTGAGAAAGAAGATGGGAATATTATATTAGTATCAGAGGTTGAGAAGGCTATCAATGATCTAAAGGCAGGTAAGGCTCCTGGAAGTGACCAGATAACATCAGAAATGATAAAAGGACTAGATGAAGTGGGGATTCAAATCATTCATAAGCTAGTAACTGACATCTATGAGACTGGATTTATACCATTGAATATGAATGAATCCATATTTGTACGACTCCCAAAGAAGCTAAAACCAACATTGTGTACTGAGTACAGAACACTAAGCCTGATGAGTCATATGTTGAAGATGATCCTGAAAATAATTTTACTGAGAAACAGACAGAAAATTGAAGAACAAATCAGTAACGTACAAAGTGGGTTTATATCTGGAAGAGGTACACGTGAAGGGATTTTCAATATGAGAATGATTTGTGAACGTTATTGTGAAGTGAACCAGGATGTTTATGCCTGCTTTATTGACTATGAGAAGGCCTTCGACCGAGTCAATCATGAACTGTTAATCAAATGTTTACAAGATATTGGTGTCAATGGCAAAGACATTAAACTAATTGTGAACTTATACTGGACACAACGTGCATTTATAAAAATGGAGCAGGGCCTATCGGATGAAGTTATGATTAAACGAGGAGTTTGACAGGGGTGTGTATTGTCACCATGTCTATTTAACCTGTACACAGAGATGATTTTCAGACACATTGAAGATTGCAAGGGAGTGACAATAGGTGGCATGAACGTCAACAATCTTAGATATGCCGATGACAGTGTAATACTAGCAGACAGTGAGAAAAACCTACAAGATATAGTGAATAGAATCAATAAAGCTGGAATACTATTCAACATGAAGATGAATGCCAGGAAGACCAAAACAATGGTTATAAGTAAAAAGACAGATAAACCAAATGTCAATATAACCATAGATGGCACAAACATAGAACAAGTATCCGAATTCATATATCTCGGACAAAAGATTACAAATGATGGGAGATGTGAGGAAGAAATTAAAAGAAGGATCACTACAAGGACGTTGCTCATGTCAAGTATGATTTTGAGATCAGGAAGTTAGCTTTCACGTAGAAGTACCAAAGCGAAAGCATGTCACACTACAGTGACCAGAACCGCAGGCAACGAAAGACTGGCTACGCTGGATGCGACCGCAAAGAGGACGAGTGCAGGTTCAGGCACACCTGCTCGAAGTGCGGCGGAAAGGGGCACAAACGCTATAAGTGCAAAGAGTGACTTTGTGAGGAAGAGTTCACAAGACTTGTGGGAGCAAGTTCTGTGGCAGCAGAGCACGAGCCCTCGAGCCGACACAAGATAGGTGTTTTGATCGGGGACTCTGTTGACAGGGAGACTGTCAACAGAGATGTTGCTGAACGGTTAGGTCGCCAGCTTAGGGCAAGCAACAAGGAGGAATGTGCCCTTGTTAGTGTCCAGAGGCAAATACACGCTAGGTTTGTTTGTTTGTTGTTGTTTTACGTCCTAGCAACATCTAAGGTCATATCAGGACGGGTACCGACTTGTGACAGTGCGCACTCATGGCAACTTTATAGTGCTGTCCCACTGGGAAACCAGGCCGCCGGCACCATGACCTGGTATCCCACTCAGTCACATTATCCTGACACTGAGCACACCAGTCCTTGCCCTATCCTAATAATGCCGAGCGCCTGGCTAGGAAGCGACAAGTATCAATTTTAAAGTCATTGGTTTGACTCGACCGGGACTCGAACCCACGACCCCACGATCTACCAGCACGGGAGACGGACGCTCTAACTCATTCGGCCATCCCGTCTGGTCAATACACGCTAGGAGTAGGAGCAGCAACACATGCGATGACACATATACATCGACCAACATCGCCGCGGAGAGCGGCAGCACAGTTCATGACGGAGAGACACAAGTGGACCTTAATGAGGACATGGTTGTCAATAGTGACATTGCAGACGGAGGGGTGATTGACACTCGAGCCGATGGTCACTGCGACCAAATCGGGCCCATCGATACCATTGCTGATAGTTTGGTTTCTTCCAATGTACAGGAGGGAGGGAATGAGAAAATTACATTATGGGGCACCTTTAATATAGAAGATGCCGAGGGTCGTTTACACATTCGGGATGTGGGAGATCACATATTGGTATCGCTGTCCGAGTGGATAGACGGTAACAAATCCCAATTTGAAGTATATCGATCATGTTTTGAGGGCAATTGTGACTGTACCCACTTTATTGCAGCAAACCGCTCCCAGCTGAAGCCTTGTAGATTTGTTGTATAACTATTCTTTAGGGGAGATAGCGATCCCGACGCTATATTTCTATTGCTAAGAGTGGTATTCGGTTTCAGGGTAATAAATGGTGAGTGTGCTACCTCCTATAACCCCAGGGAGAGGAAGGTTAGGAAAAACTGGGAGCGCAATATAATTTTTTAGAAGTTTCACGCAGAGCTAGCCGAAGGGAATATATCCAGGGTCCACGACACGCCTCAGTGCACACATTTGGTGTTTGTCGTACCGAAAGATGATGGCAGTGGTAGGACCGTTGTCGATTGTAGCAGGCCAAAAGGGAATTCTGTCAACCAGTACACACATGGCATAGCCACTACCTTCAGCTATAAAAGCATTGATAACATTACAGACTGCATGGAGAGAGATGATTTTCTATCTACCATAGACATTAAGGATGCTTATAGAGCTGTCTCCATTCATCCTTGCGACAGGCCTCGTCAGGGGCTTGCTATCGCTAGGGCGCTTGGTGATGACGGAGCCTATTACCTAGACAATAGACTTAGCATGGGCCTTTCCTCTAGGCCTTACATATTTTCTAAAATCTCAGACTTTATTGTAAGATGTGCTGTAAGGGATGCGTTACTCGAGTCATTAATTACCTCGATGATTTCTGTGTCTTAGGTCGGCGTGAGTTTGAGGCCATGCGGGCCCAGAGGTTAGTTCTAGGCATTATCCGCAGGTTGGGGTTTTATGTCAGCTATAAGAAGGTGAGCAAGACTGGACGGAGAGTTTGGTTCCTTGGAATCATCATTGATTCGGACAAGTTGGAACTCACCCTTCCTACAGATAAGTTGGATAAAATGAGACTGACACTGGGAACAATGAGGGATCGGAAGAAAGCTTCAAAGAGGGAGCTCGAACAGGTCGGTGGAATCCTAGCTCACTGTGCAAAGGTGATCAGGGGCGGGCAAACCTTTACTAGGAGGATATTTGATATGTCAGCAGCACTCAAGGAGGGCGGGCCACCATAGGGTTAGGCTAACTAAGGGGGTACGCGAAGATCTCGAATGGTGGATCACATTTTCCGCCCAGTTTAATGGCAAGGCCAAAATTCTGGGCCGTTTTGCCCCCCTCATTACCTCCTACAGTGATGCATCTGGATGGGGCCTTGGTGCTCTTCACAGTAACGACTGGCTGGTCGGCTCTTTTGTTGAGGCGGATGATAGATTGCTCGCTGGCTACGTGGGTCACCATCATGTGGGTCCCGAGGGCCATGTAGCTTCTTCTCATATAAATATTAGGGAGATGGCTGCAGTCTATGCCGCCTGCGAGAGGTGGTCACATAAGTGGGCTGATGCAACTGTTGTGATGGTTACTGATAGTGCTGTCGTTCAGGCTGCCCTGAGCACAGGCAGATCAAGATCTGGCGGGATCATGTATTATCTCAGGAGATTGTTTTGGATGGCGGTGAGCAGGAATTTTGAGTTCAAGTCTGTTTACATTCGTAGTAATGATAATGTTATCTGTGACTCCCTGAGCCGCCTCAACGACAGTGCTAGCAACACCAGGATTTTAGATGCTGACCCATAGGGGTTGCTCTGCTGTAGGGCTAAACTGTTTCATACTCTATTCTCTTACAGAAAGGTCTCATCTGAGAAGGGAGCAAAAGAGCTTTCAGGAGCAGTTCTACGTGCGAAATTTGGTAACAACAAGGGCTGTCCAAGCCAAGAGATACTTGGACTTTGTAGAGATTTTTAGTTCTGATTGATTGATTGATTGATTGGTGGTTGCTTTATGCCGTGTCGGCAGCATAGGCCATATTCACGGCGAAAAATGTTTGTTTTTGGTTCAAACCATCGCTTTTACATGTAAAAGCAGACAATCAATTATGTGCCAATAGACACTAATTAAATTAGAAAGCTCACAATCATATATCTGTGGTCAAGGGAAACAAATTCCCATAGAAAAAGAAAAGTTTCATTAATAATTAATAGAATCCATTTAGTAAACTATATAAGGTGGTACAGTCCAGCTGCCCTCAAAAAGGCTAAAATGTTTTCCTGTTTTACCTTAGTAAAAAGGTCATGCATACTGCCTGCAGTGTAGAACCGTTGGCGCAGGGCCAAAAAATCAACGCAACTTAGTAAAATGTGTTTGAGTGTCAGTGGGGACTGACACCCAATACATTCAGGGGGAGGTTCCCCCTTGAGCAGAAAAGCATGTGTAAGCCACGAGTGGCCAATACGGCAGCGGCTAAGGACCACTTGGTCCCGCCGACCTCCCGCATGAGTCTGTGGTGGCTTTCCCACAGATGGTTCAATTTCTTTAAGTTTATTAATGTTTTCATCCCACTCATGTTGCCATTTGGATTTTATGTGGGTGGCTATTAGTGGTTTCAGATCAGAGTGAGGGATCAGACACGGTTCAAGATCACAGTTCAGGGCCTTCTTCGCAGCCCGATCAGCTCGTTCGTTTCCTTGTATGCCAGCATGGCCAGGCACCCAGCACAGGTGGATATCATACCCATCTGTTGTCAGTTGGTTCATTTTATAAATGACCGTTGCTAGAATAGGGTGATTCGTTTTCAGTCCAGCAACAGCCAGGAGGCAAGAGAAGGAATCACTGTATATAACATAGTTAGTGTGGTTGGATACCTCGATACACTCCAAAGCGAGAAGGAGTGCTCGGGCCTCTGCAGTGAAAATCGAGCTCTGATCGGGCAAACGTACACCAAATTTTTCCCGTCGGCAGACTGCCGCAGCAGCTACCCGGCTTTGGTCTTTCGAACCATCAGTGTATATGGAGAGGTGGTCTGCAAACTGGCCTTGAATCTCTGCATGCAGTCCTTTGTACTCGAGTGGATGTGTCCCAGATTTCCTCAGTTCCGTGAGTCGGAGGATAACTGATGGCTTTCTCAACGACCACGGGGGATGTTCTGGGACTTTGGCATCCTCCAACACGTCCAAATCTTTTAGTTCTACTCGGGCTCCTGTGCCATGTTCGGATGAGCAAGTCGCCCTTTACGTAACTTGGGTTGCCCGCTCTATGAAGCATAGCTCAATCACTAATTACCTGAGCGGTTTAAACTACTTTCTAAAACAGACTGGTGCTCAGCCGATTGACTACAACAGTTTCATTTTCTCTTCTACACTATGGGGGATTAAGCGGGTCAAGGGGGATGCCCCACGCCGGGCCAGGCCCCTGCTTCCTTCTATGATGAGGAAGATATTTGCTATGCTGCGCCCCTCCCTGGGCCATACATCGTGGAGGGCGGCTATACTAGTTTCCTTTAGAGCCCTTCTGCGGAAGGTGCAGGTCACCCTCTCGGACTCAACTCTTCGGAGGGGAGACTTTAAAATGTTTGACTGGGGCATGCTGATAACGATTAGAAAAAGTAAGACCATTCAGTCCGCTGAGAGACTATTGGAAGTCCCCGTTGCTCGCTGTGCCGACCCTGGGATGCACGCAGTCCACTGGGTTGAACTGCACTTCACCCAGCTACCCGCTGGACCCGGAGAGGAAGCATTCAGGCTTCCTGATGGGTCAGGCGCTCTACACCGATGACATATGCTATTTACCAGCAGACTCTAAAGACCTTTGCAGCAAGGGCAGGTATGGATGTCGACGACTTATCATCACATTCACTTCGTCGAGGCGGCTGCACCTTTTCAGCTTTATGTGGGGCCACGCTAGAGGAAATTAAGGTACGGGGGGACATATCTGTCCGGGTTATGGACGACATGAGGGTTGCAGCCACCTTGTGCTCCTAGACAGCTTGATTGGTTTGGGTGGGAGTCGCTCGGCTCCCTTTGGCATTTATCGCTCAGCCCAGAGTCGAATAAACAAACCAACCCAATTTACTGTCTCTTGTCAATTTGTAGGGGAGGCTTATATTATATATAATCTATTATATACATATAAACGCTCGGAGAATTATTTATTATTTATTAGTTTCGATTCTACTCGACTTAATATGGTCCAATCGCTGTCGTCCGCTGTCGTCAACTCCTCCAGGGAGGCACCACATAAAGCTAAATACGTACATCCCCCCCGACGAAGCGAATGCGACGAGAACCGTGATGGATCTAGGCCAGCCCTCATGGCAAACCGTTTCAACATCCCTTGATAAATTTCATACGTCATTGCCGACGACCACCGAAGGTCTACCTCCGGTATCCTGAAGGCTGGCTCAGAGTTACTAGCGGGAAGCTCAGAAAAATGACATCTGGTCCAGTAGACTGCACACAATGTTGTGTCATGACAAGTGGCTACTGGTATCTCTAATATGCGTTGAGCAAATTGTATTGTCTTCGAACGCTTAACACGTATGATCATCCCCCATCCAAAAAAACGAAAATCCTCCCTTCTCAATACTGAGTCAGATAATGTCACCTGGCATTTCCGTAACAATGCTCTAAAACTACAAAGCACTGCAGCACGCCACGCCGTGTGCCCAGCACTGTTATTTAAATTATAAAACATACTGCGCAGCATACAAGGCAGAATCGGCTCCGCCCGATGTGGCATATCACCCTTGGCACGCCTAATGCCCTTCAATGTCGTCTGTATTATAAACTCCTTATAGTCAATTACAGCTGACCCGTTCTGCCGCAAGAAGTAATTCAACCCACTCAGGTAGTTAACAATAGACGTATACTTCTTTCTAGCAAGCCAAGTGGCATATAGCGCGACCTGGTCAGCGGGGCAGGGGAGAGGAGAAAACATACCAGCAAACTCATCAATAAACTCGAAATACTTTCTTCATCTGAACATCCCTATCTTAATCGAATTGGGGCGCGTAGAATCTCCGCTGAAAAGCTTTTTGTTCTTCCTTTAATTTCCGGAGGTCTGAAAAATAGAAAATCCTAATCAAAAACGAAACTACAACACATACAATACGTGCTATCTACCTCACGTATCCTCCTCTTGGCATCCTTATTTAATATTGACTATTGCTATTTGATCGGTTTTCTTGAATTTGTATGTTCTAGATACTGCTCCTTGTGCTGCGGAGCTGTGCTGCTTCATGTGCTGCGGTCCTGCGCAGGCCTATATAAGCAGCTGCTGGGCGTTTGAATCGTCCCACTCTTCATAATTTTCATGTCGACCAATGGCTCGGGAACCCCGTACCGTAAAAAGGAAAATTATGAAGAGTGGGACGATTCAAACGCCCAGCAGCTGCTTATATATGCCTGCGCAGGACCGCAGCACATGAAGCAGCACAGCTCCGCAGCACAAGGAGCAGTATCTAGAACATACAAATTCAAGAAAACCGATCAAATAGCAATAGTCAATATTAAATAAGAAACAAGTGTATTTTCCGCTGCCTATAGATGTATAACGTTTTATACGTTCTATAGGTTCCGGCTACAAATGACAAAGAAAGAAAACAAGATGGTAATGGATTGGCAACTTTATATATAAGCATATCG
>JASIRB010000729.1:0-29782 GCA_030323885.1 Branchipolynoe longqiensis | reverse complement strand
AAATATGACAATTTGCATATTGAGACCCTAAATCTACCCAAACGTTTTTTACCAACTGTTTTCTTGTAAGAAATAATTTGTTTGGCTTAATCTCTGTAATCAATAACAAATATTGGTTGAATTTGTTGTGTATGTTACAATGCTTTTATGGATGTGTGCTAAAATGAGCTCATGGATGCACATTACAAGGTTAATTTTAACAGCTTTCTCAGTTTGCATAACATCAAAATTAAAAAGCTAAAAATGAAAATTCAACTCTGACATATGCACAACATATACACATTCATGTCTGCTATTTTAAATGCTTTCATTTTCGCTTCCCTGTCACAGAAATGGTAGATAGTTTCTGAGAAGGGCCCATATATATATATATATATATAAATAAATATGTATATGTACATACACCTATACGGCCTGTGCCGTAAGCAGTGTGCCTCTTTACTCCCCCTGAGTGTTCGCGTTCATTTAAATACATATAAATATACAGCCTGTGCCATAAGCATTGTGCCTACATTCTCGGCCAGGTGGCCGCCCTGGGGTGACCTCTTCTACAGTCTTCAGTTGATAGTTGCTGTCGGCCTTGGCCTAATGGCTCCTGCTGTCCCCCACTCCACCCTGACTGATCAGCCTCCGCCCCTGCACCCCAAAATGAACGAAATAGGAAAAGAGAATACGTGCTACAAACGAAAATGGAAAAGGGGGCCACAATGGCCTGGGACAAGCCAAAGCACCGTCCCCCGCACCCGACGCCCGCGTCGCCACCGCCACTGGGTCCCGTCTCCCCCCCTCCCCCCTCCCCCCCCCACCCCGTCAATCTGTACGTCCCGACTCCTCCCTCACCCTCCACACCGGCCCCCTCCCCCCCACTCCCCTTACCCCTCCCCTCCCCCCAACCTCACCCCCCCCAACCTCCCCCATCACTACTCTCCCCTACGCTCCCCACCCGTCCTTTTCCTCCCTTCTCTCCCCCCTCCCCACTTTCCCTCCCCCTCCCTCCGCCGCGCCCCTACCCCGTCCCGTTCCACCCCCCCCCAGCCCCACCGCCATAAATGTCCCCCTCCCTCCTCGCCATTCCCTTCCCCTCCTCCCTCGCCCCCTCCCTCCTCCCTCGGCCCTCCCCTCCTCCCCTGCCCTCCCCTCCCTCTCCCCCTCCACTTCCACTTTCGACCCATTTCCTTCACCTCTCCTCCTTCCCTTCCCCATCCCTTCCCCCTCTTCCACCCTCCATGCCTTTCCTCCTCCCGGCTCCTTCCTCCTCCCCTCTCCCCATCCTCTCCCCCTCCCCATCCTCCTCCCCATCCCCTCCTCCCCCCCTCCCCTCCCCGCCACCCCCTCCCCACCCACTCCACCCCCTCCCACCCCCTCCTCTCCTCCACCCCCTCCACCCCCTCCACCCCCTCCCATCCCCTCCTCCCCCTACAACCCCCTCCACCCCCTCCACCCTCACATCCCCTCCCCGTCCCCCTCCCCCATCATCCCATGGCCCTTTCTCTACCGGCGCCGACTTCGGCTCCACTCCCAACTAAAAAAATCAAACTCAACACGAGTTAGTTCGCTCCTCAAAGTTGCATAATGAACATGATTGGATAATTCTGCAACCCATTAGTTTCGCCCTTCGCCATATTTAGCTGACTCTCACCCCGAGCCAACCCCACCCCGGACACCACCCCGCCTGACCCCACCGGCACCGGCTCCTCATCCGCCCCACCCGCCCCACCCACCCGCTCCCACCCCCTCCCACCCACTCCCACCCCCTCCCACCCCCTCCCACCCCTTCTCACCCCTTCCCACCCTTCCACCCTCCGTCTTATCAAGCGGCATTGTGGGAGATTATTTAAGGAGCCTTAAAGTTGCATAGTCCGATGAAATATAACATTTTCAAAACCAAACCAATTATCTAGATTTGATTTTACATATCTAACTTAGATACTGATGCAATTATTAAGCATTGGTTTCTGCGTAGAAGGCAATACTAAGTCAATTTAACATAACCTGTTACTGCAGAAGTCTATGGTATCAGAGTTTTTGCAAGCTTGCCAACACTAATTTTCCATGTTTGCATCCAAAATATCTCAAAAGTTTACCATTTAAAATAAAAGTAACTTGGAAGTAATGTAAAGTAAATACTACTGATCGATCTAATATATGTATCTCAGAAAAAAATACAGAAATTCAAAACAATCGGACTACGCAACTTTAAAGTAAAAGCAATTATACCGATTAAGTTAATGTATTTATCTCAGAGAAAGAGAGAAACTGAATCCCATTGGGCTATGCAATTGTAAACCATAATGGCTCCTACAGGAATTACTTACACTACCCCACGCTGCCCATTGTTGAATACATTAGACGGTCCTTAAGTTTCTGCCCACCTGGGCCATCCAGAAATGCAAGCCCCCACCCCCAGCCCCACTCCCAACATTACTCACTGTATCAACGTAGTCCCCCCCCCCCCACCCTCCACACACATATATACATGCAGACACATCCAATGTCACCCACCCCCCTCACCCGCACACACACCTAGGTGATCCTGATTTGCTTCCACTTAGCCTCGTCCTCGCTTGGGGTAGATCGATAGTTCAGTTCCCGGTCGAGTCAAAGCAATGACTTATACAATAGATACTTGCCACTTCCAAGGCTGGTGCTCAGCATTGATACTAGGATAGGGCAAGGACTGGTTAGCACACTGTCAGGATAATTTGACTGAGTGGGATTTTGGGTCATAGTTGCCAGCGGACAGGTTTCCCAGTGGGGCAGCAAAATAGCATCGCGATGAGTGTGCACTGTCACAAGTCTGTTCCCATCCTGATATAACCTTACATGTTGCCAGTACGTAATACTCCAACAACCAACCAACCAACCAACTCGTTCCGAATGTTAAAGTTGCATTGTCCGATGGTTTTGAATTTCTGTATTTTTTCTTAGATAAATATATTAGATTGATCACTGGTATCTACTTTACATTAGTTCAAAGTTACTTTTATTTTAAATGGTAAACTTTTGAGATATTTTGAGTGCAAACATGGAAAATTACTTTTGGCAAACTTGCCAAAACTCTGTAACACCATAGACTTCTGCAGTAACAGGTTCTGTTAAATTGACTCAGTATTGCCTTCTACGCAGAAACAAATGCTTAATAAGTGCATCAGTATCTAAGTTAGGTATGGAAAATCAAATCTAGATAATTGGTTTGGTTTTGAAAATTTTATATTTCATCGGACTATGCAGCTTTAATTTGAAGTAGCATATAATTTAATTGGTGAACTTTGGATCCATTTGAAGTGAAAACAATGCATATTAATGTTGGCGTGCACATCACAATTCTGACACCATGGGGTTCAGCAGTAACAAATTATGTTAAAGTTGCTTAGTATTAGTATCGCCTCCTATGCAGCAACACATGCTTAATATAATAATAAGTGCATCTGTATCTAAGATGGATATATAGGAGCATCTGTAGGTAAGTGTTTTGGATTTAAAAATGTGATTTCTTCAACGGACTCTGCAGCTTGAATACAGTGTTGATAAACCTAACCTACGGGCAGGTTGTCTGATAACAGTATTAACACCCTGAACTGTATTATTTTATTTGGTATGGGGGATGGTCATGAGAAGAAGTACTCTTTATAAGGATGGCGAAAATCCGGATTTCTGGATGGCCCTTCAGTGTTTCTAGTGTTTGAAAGTAGTGAGAGTACCCACATGAATGTCCCTTATACCCCTGTCACACTACGACGTAACGAGCCAACGTGAGCCTAACGTGGTAATTTTTTGTCATTACGTTGAGGTACGTTGGGTTACGGCATGATGACGTCAGAATGACGTTAGAATGACGTCGATTTACGTCACATTACGTCGTGGTACGTCGAGTTATATCAATGTTTTGGACATGTTCAAAACTTTTGACGTAGCTTGAACGTAAGGGTTTACGTTCGCCGCACGTTCTGTTCACGTTCAATGAACGTCAATGACGTTAAACGGACGTTATTAAAACGTTAGTCACTACGTTCAACTACGTTGCACTACGTTGCACTACGTTGCACTACATTGACCCACATTAAACCCGGTGGAAACGTCCACGCAGCGTAATGGGAACGTCAGGATAACGTCAGGATAACGTCAGGATAACGTCATAATAACGTCAGGAGAACGTCAGGAGAACGTACGTTCAACGTTTCGCCATCAGGTAACGTCGTTCTGGCGATGGAATAACGTTCATAACGTTCCGTGAACGTAATGAAGTTGACCTCTCTTGTTGAATAACGGTATCACTACGCTTTACCGACGTTACGATCTCGTCCACTACGCTGCATCCACGTTCAACTTGTGCCCAAATTTGCATACTACGCCGAGAAGTTCAACGTTCTTCACGTTCTCCCTACATTGACGTCATTACGTCATAGTGTGACAGGGGCTTCAGTATGTTGGTTGTTATTTCTTACATGTCTGTGTTCGTCAATTCATTTGCAGCTCTAGCAGCAAACTTTCTAGGCCACTCCACGTAGGCACTCTGTTGTTTTCTTCTTCTGTTTTTCGTATTCGTATCATCATTTTGCTTCGTATTTAAATTATATATCTCCAGCTGTATAATATATTTACTACACGGTGTCTGCATTTCCGAAGAAGTCATATTGGTTACCTAAGAAGCAATACAGAACAATAAGAATCACTAGGTTCAATTGTTGTCTTTAAAATTTTATATCGGCATTATCTGAGGGATCTTCCATCATGATATGTTTGCATGTTACACGTCCTTCTGTGGGCTTCGTGTTTACAACCCTCCAGAAACCCCTTTGATGTTCTAATGTGAGTTTATTTGTGTATGCCATCCTTCTGTCTACCCTTGGGGGTGTGGAGGGGTGGGGGGACCCTCAGCCTCTCCTACCCCCACCCTACCCCACATAAACCTCGTGTTCAACCTCCTCACCTACCGGCCTCACCCACACCCACACCCACACCCACACCCACACCCACACCCACACCCACACCCACACCCACATCCACACCCACATCCACACCCCACACCGCATACTCCACACCCCCACCCCCCACCCCCCACACCCACACCCACACCCACCCCCCACACCCACCCCCACAACCCACCCCCACAACCCACCCCACACCCACCCACCCACACCCCACCCCAACACCCACACCCCACCCCCCACAAACCACACCACACGCACACCCACCCCACATCACACCACATCCACATCCACACCCACACCCACACCCACACCCACACCCACACACCCCCACACCGCATACTCCACACCCCCACACCCCCACACCCACCCCCACCCCCACCCCCACACCCCACACCCACCCCCACACCCCACCCACACCACCCACACCCCACACCCACACCGACACCCCACACCCCCTACCCCCACTCACACCCATACCCCACACCCCCATACCCACACCCCACACCCCAACCCCACACCCACACCCCACCACCCCACACCCCACAACCCACCCACCCCACACCCAACCCCACACCCCCCACACCCCACACCCCACACCCCTCACCCAACCCCACACCCCACACCCCACACCCCACACCCCAGTCCTGACCAGGCCTTGTACCACCATACCTTGACAACACCTTCACCCACTCCCCCCTCCCCACCGCCATCCACCGACATCCACTCCGACATCCTCACTCCTAACAGACCGTGGGGCAACTCTATAAAGTAGCCTGAGTGCGCACTGTCACAAGTCGGTACCCGTCCTGATACGACCTTATATGTTGATAGGATGTAAAACAACAACAAACAAACCTAACACACCAGGTGGGATGATCAAGTGAGCTGAGATATCCGGGTTTGGTAGATCGTGGGATTCAAACCCACGGGTTCGAACCGTGGTCGAGTCAAACCAATGACTTAAAAAATGTATACTTCTCGCGTCCTAGCTTGGTGCTCGGACTTAATAGCCAATGGCTGGCCAGCTCAGTGTCAAGCTAATGTGAAAGGGTGGGATATCAGGTCTTGGTGTTGGCCGCCTGATCTCCCAGTGGGGTCGCACTATGCACACTGCCACAAATCGGTACCCGACGTGATATTACCTTATATGTTGCCAGGACGTAAACATCCAACAAAGAAGCAAACACCCCCACGCTCACCCCCCCCCCCCCCATCAGCTTCACGTTCCCTCACCCCCTTATCCCCTTCAATGTTCAGCTCCCACCACATCCATACCTCTTCGACACACTCCCAGATCCCACACCCCACACCATTCCCAGCCACTGAACCTCCCCCATATCTCCCCCTGTGATACTCCACCCACATCTCTCACCCACACCCACCCAGTCCCCTCCACTGATCCACTTACAATATAGCCCCACCACCCACATTCCCTCAACCTCACCCACATTTTCCCCTCTACGCCCCCCCCCCCCCCACCCCGCCACTACCCCCAAGTTCAACTTCACCGACATCTTCCTCTCTAACCGGTCCCCGCACACACCCATACCCATAATTTCAACCTCACCCACATATTCCCATTCAACCCCTAGCTACCACACATACACACATACACACACATACACACATACCAACATATATACACATACACACATACACATACACACATATACATTACACGTATACACACATACACACACACACATACACATACACATACACACATTCACATACACATACCCACATACACACATTCACATACACACACATACACACACATACACACATACTCCCATTCACCGACACCCTTCCTCCCCAACCACCAACCACCACCACCACTCCACACACCACCTCATCAACCCGCGCATGCGCGCACACATACTCACCCACACCCTCACCCACACCCTCTCCTCCCCCCTTTCCTCTCCAAGCAACAACCACCACCACCACCACTCCACACAGCACCGCATCAACCCGCGCATGCGCACACACATACTCACCTTCACCCACACCCTCCCCTCCTCCCTCTCCTCCCACTCCTCCCCCCTCTCCTCCACAACCAACAACCACCACCACAACTCCGCACACCACCGCATCAAGCCGCGCATGCGCATTGCCCGGTGCTGGCAGAGTGTCGGCTACGTGACGCTTCCCCTGGGTCAGGATCTAAGCGGCCATATCAAGAGGGCGCCGCCGGGAGACACGCTACCTGTCAGGTGGCCGTCAACCCCGCCAAGTCTCGGCCTTTCACGCCCTCCGCGAGAACCCGCAGCGAGACAGCGAAATGGGCGCAGGGTTCACCAACAAACCCACGCCTACATGCCATAGCTCTCTCTCTCTCTTTCTCTCCCCTCTCTCTCTCATATATATATATATAGATGAACCTCGATCCAACGGACACCGTTGCAACGGATTCCGGATCCAACGGACACAATCCGCTAGAGTGAATATATGAATTTGTAGGAATTGTTTCTTTGCATGCATACTGGTCAAGCATTACGTATATCTTGGAGCCAGTGACAGTTGCTACAATGCACCACATCTGAAGAACTGTCTCGATTTCTATTAATTAAGAGCAGCTAACAGGTCCAAAGCCTGTTATTATAGCTGCATCCTATGCAGGTATTACAGGTATAGCAATTCGTCGCTGCAACGGACAAATGGCTTTAACGGACAACTGCTCCCCCCTATTAGTCCGTTGGATCGAGTTTCATCTGTATATATATATATATAGAGAGAGAGAGAGGAGGGAGACAAGAGAGAGAGCTATATATATGAGAGACCGGGGGGGGGGGGCAGGGAGAGAGCTATGGTATGTGGGCGTGGGTTTCTGTATATACTCTATGAACAGTTCAGGCGCAAAAACCATGGAAACACCAATCCCGAAATTGAGCTAAGCATTGGAATCAAACCTTCAAAAAGGTGTCTTTTTATATTTGTACTCCTTTGTTCATTGTGCAATAACCATGTGATCATATACAAAGTGGAATTAGTGAGAATTAATATTATTTTCACGTAAAAATCTTTTATTTAAACTACATTTTTGGATTGGTGTTTGCGTGGTTTTGTGCATGAACTCTTCATATAAAATTATAAACAGTACAACCCTGTTAAACCAAGTTCGGTTAAAACAGCTAAACCAAACTGGGGGTGGATCGCATTGGATCTGTCAGCATTTCTTGTGTCAGTAACCGCAATAAAATCACATTTAACCATATTATCAAGTGTATCAACTGCCTTATAAGAGAATGATCTGGAAACTTCGTTAACATAATTATTGACAAACGTTATATAAGGTTTAGAACAATCAACGACAAGTCTTAGACCGTCCTCAGCAGATTATTTTAACACAAAAACCGTTATCTACACAGTCAGGACCGCCTGTGACGGGTCTAATGTATCATTCACTTAACTCTTTGCGAAGCTTATTTAATATATACTCCCTCTCATATATCCTGTAATGCACAATTAACTGGACAGTCATGAGAAGCAGAGCAATCGTAATTAATAACGTGAACACCAACATTGAAACCTTTGAGCATGAAGCTCCAATTAATGTCTATTTCGCCTCAAAAACAGAGCTCGTAAAATAAACGGCAAGGTTTTAACTGAGTTATACAGCTTGCAATAAAATTAGTACAATTACAGAAGCCGAAAGAACAAGATTTACTAACTGTAAATGTAACTAGTGTTATTGTTGGTAAAGTCAATAGCAGTCACAAGTCGGCTAGTATAGGCTCCACCAGACAGGATGGCCGAATGAGTTAGAGCGTCTGACTCCTGTGATTGTAGATCGTGGGGTCATCGGTTCGAACCCTGGTCGAGTCAAACCAATGACTTAAAAATTGATATTTGTCGCTTCCTAGCCAGGCGCTCAGCATTATTAGGACAGGGCAAGTACTGGTGTGCTCAGTGTCAGGATAATGTGACTGAGTGGGATACCAGGTCATGGTGCTGGTGGCCTGGTTTCCCAGTGGGACAGCACTATAAAGTTGCCATGAGTGTGCACTGTCACAGTCGGTACCCGTCCTGATATGACCTTATATGTTGCTAGGACATACAACAACAAACAAACAAAGAAAATCTCACGCACATAATTCTCCAATGCCCACTTACATTTTATTTTCTTCTCGGGACTGAAAGAGCGTTCCCAAGAGCCCGAAGAGCTGGAAGAGCGCTTCCGATGTTTGCGACGACGTTTGTCTCAGGATGCACTCCTGCCACCTGGTGGGTCGTCCGTGACCTTTAGGCGTGATAGTTCGTCCTCCAGCCAGCGGGTGCGAGCCGCCATAGTTGCCAACTTCTTTTGACATTCCAGGGTGCGTAGGTGCACTTCGAGGACTCGTTCCTCGTCGCTAAACCCACCGTCGTCCACCACGCGCTGGGCCGGTATCAGTTCCAGCTTCCTTGGCCCATCCGGGCCTGTCTTCACCGTTTAGTATTTCGCCGAATATTTGTAAACCAACATTACATTCATAAACATAAATTATATAATGGGGGTTTACAAAAACAGACAAGTTAAAGGCCTCTTGCAGTACACTTCACAAACCTGTACCAGCGTGTGTGTACTACGCCCACCGTAAGTGCCTCAGTTTACCTACAGGTAAATAACACTCTATCAAACACAGTTGACCTCTGACCCAGCAACCATAATCCCCAGTGTCCTGGCCGGGCCAAGGTCAAGGCCCCCGCGGCACGGCTCAACACGTCCGGATAAACATTAAGTAAATCTGTGCAGTCAGGGCTTAACGGGCCCATGGAAACCATTAAGTCGTTATGGCAAGGAGAAGACCAGGGCTCTATTGGTGGAGGGCGGGTGGGGGAGTGTGTGTGTGTGTTGGGGGGGGGGGGTTGGCAAGTGGCCAGATATACGTCACACAGAGTGTGTGTGTGTGGGGGGGGGGGGGGGGGGGGTGAGCGGAAGGAAACTGAGAGAAATGGGAGGAGAGGTGGTGCGTGTATGTACGCGCATGGCTGCATAACATGTGTTGTACCTGGTTGGTTGGTTGGTTGTTGTGGTTTTACGTCCTGCCAACACCAAAGGTCATATCAGAACGGGCACCGACTTCTGACAGTGTGCATTCATGGCAAGTTTATAGTGCTGCCCCACTGGGAGACCAGGCCGCCACCACCATGACTTGATATCCCACTCAGTCACGTGAAACATTGATACATGTGACTACTTAACCTGTCATTCAGCACTTAGCGGATAGAGGAATGACTGGTTTTCTCATTACAAGGATACTCTGAGTGAGTGGGACGTTGGATCATGTGTACACCAGTGTATGTACGAGCACTCAACAGCAGCGGCTGCTTATGGAGACCAGCTAGATAAGCATTGCTTTTCTGGGATCCTTTCTGTCTGTAAGGAATGTGTATGCATTTATTGAATCACCTCAGTTTATTTTAAACATACCTTGCAGAGAGTTAAAATACAAAAAAATGAATTGAATGGTGCTGATGCCCCGGTCTCCCAGTGTAGCAGCACTATGAATATGAAGGTGCCATCGGGTCATCCTTTCACATGTCCGGAACAGTCCTACAATGACAGATGTTGATAGGATTAAACTATTAACAAATAAACACACTTTTAATGTACAAATTACAACTGTCATTATTATTTTCCGAAGAGGAGCCAGTCGGTGACCCTTTGTTTATCTAATTGAATCGTTGATTCTAATTGAAGAGTTCGGGCACAAAACCATGTAAACGCCAATCTAAAAATGTAGTTTATTTAAAAGAGTTGTCCCTGAAAATAATATTAATTCTCACTAATTCCAATTTGGATATGACCACATGGTCTTTTAGCAATGAACATAGGAGTATGAATATTGTTTTTTAAACTGTTTTGAAGGTTTGATTCCAATGTTCAGCTCAATTTTTGGATTGGCGTTTATGCGGTTTTGTGCCTGTACTCTTCATATATACATCGCCGCCTCCCTACATAAGCAATAGCGTCCTGATATCACCTTAGATGTTGCTAGGACGTAAAACAACAAATAAACAAAGATAAGCAATAACAGTACACGCGAGGTTTGAATATATAAGTGGATTCAAACACATGTATGTTTGCTGCTACGTGGCCTGCCCATATGCATGACGTGATGTTAGCTTACACTCAGTGTGTTTGTGCTAACAGCAACGCCGCTCTTTGCGTACTGAGTTTTCGCCGCTAACCTAGAAATCCCCGCCAAAACCATTTTTGGCTCACTAACACCGCGTCATGCATACGGCCCCTGCTGGTGTTCCACATTACTCCGCCATGCCAAGGGGCAGTGGGATGTGGAATGCCAATTGTCTGCGATAGAAATTCCCAATACAGAATGCATAGTACAATGAAAACATCAAATTTCCAGACCACAAACTTTTACCAAGATTTTATTTTAAAGCATGACTTTGCTGCTGAAGAATCCTACGTAGTCATTCTTACTACGGAGGCATATGTTGTTCGAATTTTGATATGCTCACCAATATTAATTTGGCATGTTTTCACTTCAAATATCTCTAAACATAGCCATTAAAATACCTTACTTCAAACTACCATAATGCATATTATAATAACCAACCTCATATATTTGTTTAAAACAATGACGAAAACTCAAAACCATCGGACTCCCATAGATGTCCCAATAGATGCGCACTGCACGAGTGCAGAGACATAGATGTGCGTCTATTCAAAGTTAAAGAATGTCATGGATTTCTTTTGGTAGTGCCCCTGAAATAAAGTGGGATTGTCTTATTTTATGTGCATTCAGTCTGAATATGATCATACATTTTTATTTGTTTTTCACATGCCTCTGAAATAAAGTGGGATTGTCTTATTTTGTGTGCATTCAGTCTGAATATGATGGTAAATGTTTGTGTGCTTTCACTCTTGAAATGGGGGAAGGGGTGCTTCTATTGGGTACCGTGCTTCTATTGGGACATATACAGGGTGTAGCAACACCTCAGGGAGTTTGATGCCCCTGCCCTGTAGAGTTGTAAACCACCACCTTGTGGTACAGGTTCTTGACAGAACCGAATGCTAAGGGAGCAAACCCTAAACAGAAAACCATGTCAATGTGGCAGCATTAAGAGTGGTTGATGTATGGAACTCCCAACATCTCCCGACCAGCCACTGCAGGGACAACTAGTTTTGCGCCTGTCTTCACATGTTATTGCCGGTGTGAAACCTGTATTCGCTCCCCAAGAGAGTGGCGCTGGTAACTTGCAAAAGCCAGCAGCACTTCAACACTTTTACAGGCAGCTTTCATGAAATGTAGCTAAGTGGAGAGTGGCAGTCAAGTAATGGAAGCAGTCTTTGTCGCATCGGGACCGACAGCATGATGATGATGATGATAACTGTAATCATCGAATGTATATAAATAACACAAGGAAGAAAAAGATAAGCCAGGAACCAACGGTTGATATATATCACACTAGAACAACATGACCCTTACAGAGGGCTCATTTGGCATTTCATCTGAAATACATTATTAAAATATCTACATTGACTGCATTGCTGAGTCGTCTATATCATACATCATATAGACGACTCAGCAAATAAGCCATGAGGCAATAAAACACTCCCATTATCGCCCACGAACATGGCTACCAACATCCACTCGCAGTACTGGTGTGCCCCTAATTGCTGACAACAGCGAAACCCCATTCACCCGCCCCTCCCCTCCCCCATACATCCCCCTCCCGCGTCTCTCCCCCTTCCCCACCCACTCCCCTCCCACTCCCCCTTCCCCTTCCCCTTCCCCTCCCTCCCCCTCCCTCCCCCCCTCCTCCAGTGTGCACATTCTCTATCATTCTCCATCACCCTTCCATGGCTGGTGGACTAGCCGAGTGTAACCTTCCAGTCATACTCGACGCCCCCACAAGGACACGCCAACACCACCCGCTGGCGGCGAAAACTCGCACTTTCAGTTAGGTCATTCTTTGACCCGCCCATGTCTGCAGAATGTCGCTTGGCGACGCCTGCTTTTAAGGCTGCTGGTGCTTCCTGTGGGCTTCTTGTGGCGTTTGATTGATTCGGCTGTTAGCTCTAAGAGATGAGGAGATTGAGTTGAGAGGAGGAGATGGTGGGTGGGGATGTAGGAGGCGGTGAGGGCGGTGGTAGCATGGGGAGCGGCATGTGTAATGGAAGAGGGTGGAGGGGATGGGGATGGGGAATAGGGAAGGAATGGGAATGGAGAAAGCCAAGACGGGGAAAGGGGAGGAGTAAGGGGTAGAGCGGATGGGGTGGATATGGGAGGAGGAATGGGTGAGGGAGGGGAAGAGGAGAGGAGGGTTAGTTGTTTTTGGTGAGTTTTCAGTTGCGTTGATGCAACAAAGGTGGTCAGATGCAGCTGGGAGTTGGGTGTCCAGTGGCTAAGTGGTCGGAGACATTGTGTGGGAGCAAGCGGAGTGACTTTATAGTGCTGCCCCAGTGGGGAGACCAGGCTGCCAGCACCATGACCTGATATCCCACTCGGTCACATTATGCTGACACCAAACCAACCAGTCCTTGCCCTATCCTAATAATAATGCTAAGCGCCTGGCTAGGAACCGACAAGTATACATTGTGTAAGTCATTGGTTTGACTCGACTGGGAATTGAACGCCCGACCTTCCGCATGGGAGTCGTGCGCTCTACCGATTCGGCCACCGCGTCTGGTGGGGGCGTGGATGATGTGGGATCGGGAGAAGGAGGGCGAGGGCGCACAGCGGTGGTGGGCGTGGGAGGAAGGCGGGGGAGGGAGTGCGTTCCTGTGCGATATAATGTATGGCACGATGGCATGTGCAGTCGCGGTTGAAGGGTGGAGTGGCGGAACAGCTGGTGGATGGGTGGGTGTCACGTGGGTGGTACATGGGTGGTACGTGGGTGGTACGTGGTACGTGGGTGGTACGTGGGTGGTACGTGGGCGGTACGTGGGTGTTACGTGGGTGGTACGTGGGTGGTACGTGGGTGGTACGTGGGTGGTACGTGGGTGGTACGTGGGTGGTACGTGGGTGGTACGGGTGGTACCTGGGTGATGGGGAGAGGTACTGCTGTTGGGGGAGGGGGTATTGGGATATACGGGTGGGTGGGGGTGCAGATGGAGGGTAGCGGAGGGGAGAGGAGGGGAGGGGGGGGGGCGGGGGAATGACCCGAGGGGTCGGCCACAGGCCGGATGGAGAGTTATAAAATAGGATGGCCAGGAGCCGAAATGGTGGTAGGTAGCGGGGCCTAGGGAAGCCGGGCCGGGCGGGAGAGGGCGGGGAGCGTACGGGAGGACTGGGGACGGGAGGGATACTGTAGCGTGATTGAGTCGCTGTAATTCTACAAGTAGGGGTGCGGGCGGAACCAAGAGGACTCCGCAAGTGGGGGGGGGGGGGGGGGAGGGAGTATGGAGTTCGTCAGTGTGTCCAAGAGCGTACAGGCGTGGGTAAGTATGTGTGTGTGTTTGTGTGTCTGTGTGTTTGTGTGTGTGATGGAGGGGGGGGGGGGGTTCTGTTTGGGAGTTTAGTACTAGGAGTGATTTGGAGTTGTCCACAGTCGGTTCACCAAATGGGCATTGCAGCAAAGATGGCTGTCAACAACGGTGCCCTGACAAGATTGGTTGGTTGGTTGTTGGAATTTTACATCTTGGCAACATCTAAGGTCATATCAGGAAGGGTACCGACTTGTGACTTTATCGTGCTGTCCAACTGGGAAATCAGGCTGCCAGCACCGTGACCCGATATCCCACTCAGTCACATTACCTTGACAATGTACAAGACAATCCTTGCCTTATCCTATTAATGCCAAGCGCCAAGCTAGGACATAGGAAGTGACAAGTATCAATTTTGACCCAACCGGAAATCAAATTCCCAATCTGCTGCATGGGAGGTCTTAGATAAAGGATTCACCCTGTACTCGCAGTACACAGGTGAATACCAACCCTATATAAAAGCTGTCGAAAAAGCAGGGAAATGAAATGAGATCCTAATTTCACAATCTAAGAAGCAACAATTATTCTTTTTATGTCTTCATATTTCCCCGCTACTTTGAATATAATAAAACTTATAGTTTAATAGACTTTAAAGGTTAAATCGATGGCGTTCTATGGCCGCCATCTTGTCTTTTTGCATTCTCTCCCATTTCACCAACTCTCTGCCAATATAAGTACCCATTTGATACTGGAGACAGGCATTCTACTTCCTGTTCCATACTAAAGCTATTTTTGCCCATATTTATGCTACGTTGTCGTTCACCTGTGTACTGCAAGTACAGGGTGAATCATTTATCTAGGGAGATCTGCGCTCTACGGATTCGCTCACCACTTCTGTCGGATCGGACCGTGTCTGTGACAATACCGTTTCATAAATTGTGTGGGCCCAAAATTAAAAAAATAGCAGCTTGTGTATAATATATTTTGCTTTTGAAATTGTGCATAAGATTAATACACTTTGAATTTTTTTTAAGTATTCCATTAGAATATACAAAATAGGCATTCCATTACCAGCGAAGAAGGCGGTCAGGAGTGGTACCCTGAAAATAACTGGCTGGATAACATTAGCTTGCGCAAATGTCATGTTTCACAATCACATCGACTGAATGTATAGGTTGAAGCATCTCCAACATAGCTTAGATTCCCCCGCAGAAGGCAATCCTATTATTTATGTAAATGAAGGTAATACGGAAGCCCAGTAGCCCGGAATTGTAAACAAAATTACAACAAAAAAACACGTTAAAAAACTTCATCCATTGAATAAAACATCACCCCCCCCCCATGAATAAAATGGTGCAACAAATATTCATCGGATTGTGTCCACGACAACTGACAACACGGTGTCATAAATTACGCTCGGCGAAAATACAAAATATCAGTTTGCGTATATATGTTTTGCGTGTGCAATTTTCCACCGGAGGCTTTGCATTAGAAAAGTTTCCTATTGGAACATACATATTTATTATTAAAAAAAGATATATATTAGCACATGAAGGAATAGACCATGACCGATTGGATATATAGTCAGCACTTGTATTTCCTAACGGTAAAAGAGAAACAATGTATTGTTGCAGATTCAGGAGCCTTTAACTAGTCTTAGAATACAAGGACACTGCAATCAAATGTCTTACGTGGCACTGCGTCCGGAATTTCTACTTGATTTTGAAACCTAGCAAAGTCTTTGAAAAGAAATGTGAGTAAGTAAATGCAACACTCCCGATCTGCCGTTCGCTCACGCTTCGCATCTGTCGTTCCCTTCTTTACCCCTTTCCCTCCCCCCGTCCCTCTTTCCCCCTCTCCCCATCTTCCTCTCTTTTTGTCCGTCTCTCTCCACATTTCTTTCCCTCCAACTCCCGCTCCAACCTGTCACTTTACCCCTTTCTATTGTCTCGCATATACCGCCTGTGCCTCGCCCCCTCTTCACATCTCTTGCTATATCACTCTGCCCATATCCGTATATCCAGCATATCTTATCTGTCAATCTATATCCCTCTCTATCAGTCTCGCCCATTCTCTACCATTATATGCCCATCCCCCTCTCTCTCTCTTCTATCAGCCTTGCCCACTCTCCCATCTTTCCTTATTTCCACCTCTCTCCCTCTCTTCCCCTTCTCCTCTCTTCACCTCTCTTCATCACTCTTGCACTCCCCCCCCCCCCCTCTCGAGCTCTCCTTCACCAATCGGTACCGCTATCCACTCTGGACATCTCTCCCCATTCCCTTCTGACTCTCCTCTCCTCACACACCCTGCTCCGCTCTCCCCCGCTCTCCTCCGCTCCCCCACTGCTCTCCCCCGCTCTCCCCCGCTCTCCCCTGCTCTGGCCGGCTCTCCCCGGCTCTCAGCGGCTCTCCCCCGCTCTCTCCGGCTCTCCCCCTCTCTCCCCGGCTCTCCATCGCTCTCCTCGGCTCTCCCCCGATCTACCTGGCTCTCCCCCGCTCTCCCCGGCTCTCCCTTGAGCGTTGCGCCTGCAGCTTGCAGTATCCGATGACGTCACACAGCAGGGTGTGCTGGTTGACAGGGTGACATCACACTGTCCGGCATGGGCGGCATGGGCGGCATGGGTGGCATGGGCGGCATGGGCGGCATTGGCGGTGTGGGCGGCGTGGGCGGCATGGGCAGTGTGGGTGGCATGGGCGACGTGGGCGGCATGGGCAGCGTGGGCGGCGTGGGCGGTGTGGGCGGTGTGGGCGGCGTGGGCGGCGTGGGCGGCGTGGGCGGCGTGGGCGGCGTGGGCGGTGTGGGCGGCGTGAGCGGCGGAGTGGCCCTCTGGCGGTGCTCGCCTACCGCCGGTGTGTGGAACCCATGCGTCTCCGCTGTGTCCCGGTGACGGCGAACATGTCGTGACAGCAGCTATCGGGCCCTCGTCTCATGTGTCGGTGCCTCCACCTGGTGGCTGGCATGCAGGATGTGCCCTGCCCCCGCCCACCGGCCTACCCCCCTCCTTCTACCCCCGTCGCTCCCCTCCCCCCTCGCCCCTCTGCGTGCGAGCGACGCACATCAAGGTCTGAGCGCAGCGCATGCGTGATCGACCACCGGAAGTCAGCACAGAGGAATGCCTTTTTCTTCTTCTTTTTATTTATTTTATGTTTTATAGTCAGGCGCGCATGCGCTGCGCCAAAGTCTGCTTCTCACTGCTGCAACCGACACCCACATACAAAAAAAAGGCCATCTTTGATTTTTGACTTGAGAGGAGAACTGAAATTAGGTGATGTGTGTGTGTGTCTGTGTCTGTGTGTGTGTGGAGCGATGTCGTTGCGCAGTATGGGTGTTGGTGTGAGGCGGAGGCAAGGGAAATGGGGGACGGGGCGAGGGGGGGGGGGGCGGAGGGGAGGAGGGTTCGCCTTCTTCATAGTCCTTCATGACGAGCTTTCTAAAGTAGTCAAGAAGGAAGTAATAGAACAGAGAGGTTGCAATTTTCGAATGCCACCGGGCTGCTGTCGCTATTTACATCATCAGCCAGCAAGGTCAAGGTCACATTCAGAGAAAATTGCAATGTGCTCGAATTTAAATCAAATAACAGCCTAACTATCACATACAAATCAATACCAAAATCAGTCCGTGTGGTAGGGATGGAGAGCAATCTAATCTTTAATGGCCGACTTCAACATCCGGTTCGAGTGTTCGCGTTCAACTTCACTTCCGGTGGCGCAGGCGCAGACGGCCTAGATAGCCCGAGTGTACTTATAGTCAGTAGCATACGACAATCAGGCCTGATGGACGACAACACGGCCCAATCAGCGGCTTTCCCGCCAAAAGGCGTGATACTGATAGCGCCGCGCCCTCTGGCGGGTTTACGTCGAACATCGGAGCCTCAAATCTCCGACCAGTATACACACCATTGTCCCCGCTGCCCGGGGGAAGGAGGGGGTGGAGGCGGGCGATGCCATGGAGGAGGGTGTGTGGGGATGGGTCGGGATGGCAGCAGGCAGATGGGAGGGTGTGGAGGAGACGGTGGAAGGGAGGGGGGGGGAGGGTGATCGACTGTTAGAAGAGCGTGGTCTTTAATCATTGTCTCACAACTCCTGTTTATTGCCTCCCACACCACACTTCAATGTCCTCATGTCCTCAGTGGACAACTGGATTCCTGGATGGTTAAAGTAGCATAGTCCCATGGATTTGTGAGTCTGCAGTTTTCTGATATAAATATATTAAATTGATCAAAATCATCTGCTTTACTTTAATTGGAAGTGGTTATAAAATTAAACTGGCTAGTCAGTGGACAACTGGATTTCTAGACGAGTAAACTTGTATAGTGTTATCATTTTGAATGTCTGTAGTTTTCTTAAAGCTGCATGGTTCGATCAAAACATCAAATTTTCCAAACGAAAACAGTTATCTAGATTTGATTCTGCATACCTAACTTAGATACTACTGCACTTATTAAACATTTGTCATGACATATAAGTGAATGGTTAGTCAATTTAATAGAACCTGTTACTGCATATGCCTGTGGTGTTAGAGTTTTAGCAAGCTTGCCTAAATAATTTCCCACATTTGCAATTCAAATATCTCAAAAGTTAGCCATTTAAAATAAAAGTTACTTCAATCTAATGTCATCATCATCATCATGCTGTCGGTCGCTTTGCGACAAAGACTGCTTTCATTTCATGAAAGCTGCCTGCAAAAGTGTTGAAGTGGTGCTGGCTTTTGCAAGTTACCAGCGGCATTCTCTCAGGGAGCAAATAGAGGTTTCACACCGGCAAGAACATGTCCAGACAGGCGCAAAAACTATTTGTCCATGCAGTGGCTGGTCGGGAGATGTTATGAGTTCCATACATCAACCGCCCTTGATGCTGCCATAGTGACATGGTTTTCTGTTCAGGGTTTGCTCCCTTAGCCTTCGGTTCTATCAAGAACCTGTACCACAAGGCAGTGGTTTACACCTCTGCAGGGCAGGGGTGTCAAACTCCCTGAGGTATTGCAATACCTGCATACCAGCAGGTATTGCTATACCTGCTGGTATGCCCATTATAACCTACCTTACAATCTAATGTAAGGTAGGTTATAATGATCAACCTAATATCTTTATCTCAGGAAATAACAAAATTATAAATCCTCGGACTATGCAACTTTAAGTAATTAAGTGTCTGTAGTTAATTTGAAGTAATTTGTATTTAAACTGGCTAACGTTGGATATATTTGAATTGAAAATCTGCCAAATTAATGTTGATAGCCAAATCAGAATGTTGCCACCATAGGCTTCAAAGTGAAAAGTAGCATATTCTATGAAATGACATTGTAGATTAGTACCCCGTACATGCGATCATAACTGCTTAATAAGTGCACAATGGGTAGCGGGACGTAGCTCGGGCGGGAGAGTGTCCACCCATGAAGGTGTGGGTCATCTGATCGATCCTGCTCAGTGGACACATTTGCAGTTTGGGCTATTTTCCATTCCAACCAGTGGTCCACAACTTGTTCATCAAAGGATGTGGTATGTGCTGTCCTGTCTGTGGGAAAGTGCATATTAAAGACATGTTGCTGCTTATCGGAAAGAGTACCCTATGTGGCAGCAGTATTTTTCCTCCAAAGACATGTCACAATGACCATATGTTTGACATCCAATAGCCGATGATAAAAATCAATGCGCTCTAGAGGAGTCGTTAAATACAACAAATGTATTAAGTGAAAAATTGTCTAAGTTGGATATCTAGGTTCAAATCGGGGTAAGTGTTTGGTTAACGCAGATGAATTAGATGAGGATACAGAGATGATTGACACCGTTCAGAAAGTTTATAAACGTCGACACCAATAGCATAATGTACTTATGTAAAAACCAAATTTGTGATTTTGATAGGAACCAGATAACATATAATAATATATTTCCATAAATCTCCAAGAATAAATGCTCATTTAAGGTAATAAATGTCCGGAAAGAATGGCTGACTCGGCAAAAGCGTAGGCTTGTTTCTGGTAAAGGTGTGGGAGGGGGAGTTATGGGTTCAAACCCCGCCCGAGTCAGACCAATGCATTGCCAAATTGCTGGGAATACAAGGAATGGTTTGCCAAGTATCCAGATAATGTGACTGGGTGATATATCGGATCGGGGTACCGCCAGCCCGGTTTCCCAGTAGGGCAGCACTGCCTATCTCCATAACTACACACTGTCACATGTCAGTGCCAGTCTCGGCATCACCTGGAAAGTTGCTATGATATAACCCTCCTCCAACAAGCAAACATACAAACAGAAGTTACTAACCAGTAAACTAGAATATTAATCCTAAACTGACTGCCCAACCCCTTTCCTGGTAGCACAACGGGATGTGTTATTAAAGCTGCATAATCCGATGAAGGCATCACATTTTCCAAACCAAAGTAATTATCTAGATTTAATTATATATATATCTACCTTTGCTACTGATGCACTTAAGCATTTGCTGCTACATAGAAGTAAATACTTAGCCAATTAAAGAGAATATATTCCCGCAGAAGCATATGGTGTGAGAGTTGTTGGCGTGCTTGTAAAAATTAATTTGCTATGTTTGCACTTCAAATATCATAAAGGTTACCCATTTAATATAAAAGTTAGTTATAATCTACCACAGGAAATGACAGACTCAAAACCATCGGGAGATGCCACTTTAAATAACTCATACTCGCGTAAAAACACTATATATTACCGTAATACTGAAGTGAGACTAATTTGGTGTGTCATAACTTACTACTTTCCATGAAATTTAACTAATTATTTTACCTGCTCGCCCCAATATTTCTAATTGTCCTACATCTGTGGTTTCCCGTCTAATGCACCAATTGGTTCACTCCCCCCCCCCCCCAAATATTCCTAATTTTGCTATGTCTCTGGTTTCCCGTACAATGCACCAATTGTTTCATTCCACCCCCAATATTCCTAATTGTCCTACATCTGTGGTTTCCCGTATAATGCACCAATTGTTTCACTCCACCCCCAATATTCCTAATTGTCATAAGTCTGTGGTTTCCTGTATAATGCACCAATTGTTTCACTCCACCCCCAATATTCCTAATTGTCCTACATCTGTGGTTTCCCGTATAATGCACCTATTGTTGCACTCCACCCCCAATATTCCTAATTGTCATAAGTCTGTGGTTTCCTGTATAATGCACCAATTGTTTCACTCCACCCCAATATTCCTAATTGTCATAAGTATGTGGTTTCCTGTATAATGCACCAATTGTTTCACTCCACCCCCAATATTCCTAAATGTCCTACATCTGAGGTTTCCCTATAATGCACCTATTGTTTCACTCCACCCCCAATATTCCTAATTGTCCTACGTCTATAGTTTCCCATATAATGCACAAATTGTTTCACTCCACCCCTCATATTCACTCCACCCCTAATATTCCTAATTGTCATACGTCTGTGGTTTCCCGTACAATGCACCAATTGTTTCATTCCACCTCCAGTATTCCTAATTGTCCTACATCTGTGGTTTCCCGTATAATGCACCAATTGTTTCACTCCACCCCCAATATTCCTAATTGTCCTACGTCTGTAGTTTCCCGTATAATGCACCAATTGTTTCACTCCACCCCTAATATTCCTAATTGTCCTACGTCTGTGGTTTCCCGTATAATGCACAAATTGTTTCACTCCACCCCTAAGATTCACTCCACCCCTAATATTCCTCATTGTTGTGCGTCTGTGGTTTCCCGTATAATGCACCAATTGTTTCACTCCACCCCCAATATTCCTATTTGTCCCAAGTCACTACTTTCCCTTAAATTACATCTATTGTTTTACCCCTCCCCAAATATTCCTATTTTTCCTAAGGCACAAATATCCTTTAATGATTGCACGTGTTGTAATACTCCATACTCCAAACACTTGTCGTAAATTGCTATTTTCACTGATGGTATGTAACCACTCAATCTTGTTATTTAAACACCCACAACATAATCAGTTCAATAATTTGGTTTAAAATGGTCGGCGAATTAATAGACATAGGGTCCCCTGAGCGAGGTCTCCTCCAATGCCTCATTCGGCGCCTCCCCCCTTCCACCCCCCACCCCCACCTCCTCCGTCCCCTCCCCCCCGGCCTTGGGGGGGCCCTGGAGAAAACCATAAAGAGACGTGAATCCTGTAATCCAGTGAGTTATGATTGGATGATAGCCCTGCGTCCCAACTCTGACAACCAACCACCCCCCATCCCCACCCCACCACCATCACCAGCCAACTCTCGACGCATCCTCCCCCACCTCACCCCCATACCCCTACCGGCAGCCAAAGGCATTTATAACGCCACAATAACCAATGCTAACTCACCGGACGCGGCGGCCGAATCGGTAGAACGCGGGCCTCCCATGCGGAAGGTCGGAAGTTCAATCCCCGGCCGAATCAAACCAATGAGGTACACAATTTATACTTGTCACTTCCTAGCTTGGCTGGCGCTCGGCATTAATAGGATAGGGCAAGGTCTGGTTAGCTCAGTGTCAGGATAATGTGACTGGGATATCGGGGCAAGGTCCTGATTTCCCACTGAGGCAGCACTATAAGTTAATAAGTTGACATGACTGCGCACTGTGACAAGTTGGCACCCGTCCTGATATGACCTTAGATGTTGCAAGGACGTACAACTCCAACAACAAATCAACCTTAAATGTTGCCAGGATGTAACACTCCAACAACCAACCCCAACTGAGCATGGCTTATTTCGAACACCTTGGTTTTTTTCCAGCTGGCATGGCTTTGGGGTGGGTTTATTATACATCGTCTTTTTTGGGGGTTCACTGTGTCCTATTTCCACACCATATTTATATGGATGTGCTTTTAAAAATATTCTAAGCTTTAAATTTTATTAGTATTTATGTTAATACTTCCTCTTTTATATTTTACACTGCTCATGTCACAGTCGCAGAACACAATGCCAAAAACAGCTTTGTTCATAGAACTATTCCCAATCGGGTAGTAGTAGTAGGCATTGCTATAATATTACCCACACGCATACATTGTCTACCTCTTTCTTTAAAAAAATAAAATAAAAAATATAGGGGAAAAAATCATTGTACTCATAAGATTGCATAAAGCGGACACGCTCCGCTGACTTCTAGGGCCAGTCACCAATAAGTAGCCGCGAAATTTCGGGGCGTTCACTCAGCCGTGTCGAATTTTATCTCGAGGAAGCCGTGGGCCGTGGAAAGAAACCTGTTCCATTTCCTCGTCGGCCCGCCGAGAGTCTCGCGTCTCGCGCTGTCACGTGATTCCGGCGTCGACATTTCAAAAGACAAACCGCCAGCCGAACGTGCGCGCGCAAGTCGAGCGGAAGTTGCAGTGTGCGCGGAACAATGTGCGCACTGGGCGGAAAACATGGCAGGCGCCGGTTGCGCGTGCGCCTGCCCGGCCGTGGAAGCGGTACCGGGGCGAGATGGGTGGGCGGCCGGGGGTGGGGGAGGAGGGGGGCGAGGTGTGGGGGGAGAGGGGGGTCGGTGTTCGATGCACAATTTCTCAATCACGTGTACACCTGGACGCTGACATCAACTTCAAAATCAGGAAGTCTCGACCGTAAGTTCCGCCGTGCGCTGTATGTATATGTATAAATATGCATTGTATAAGCATTATACAAGTATAATAAATCGAAAGCTTTCACTCCTTATTATATTCTAAGTCATCTACTGTACAGATCTGTTATTAATTGTTCATTGACTAATCAACTGGGCCAATTGTGTCGGCCGCCGCCTGCAAATGCTGTAATTTGTCTGGCGGCGCTCAGTCACTCTACCCACGTTATTTAAATATCTGAAGAGTTCAGGCGCAAAACCCCATAAATGTCAATCCAAATATTGAGATAAACATTGGAGTCAACACTTCAAAAGTTTAATTTTTTACATTCCTATTTGTTTGTTCATTGCTCCATAACCATTCTTTCACAACGAATGTGGAATTAGTGTGACTTAAAATTACCCATAGGTAAATTTGTTACATTTTAAGTTTCGGATTGCCATTTACGGGGATTTGCGCCTGAACTCTTCTTAAATAGATAAGATTTGTTGATTATATATGGGTCGTTCTCTGAAACTATGTACTACATATTTGGTGTTCACGCTACGATGTACATACTTATTATTTTTAGTTTAATAGCAAGGCAAATACATATGTTTGCCTGTGTGTATTGAGGATCTTAGCAGTGCTATATGTATATAAAATAACATACATCATTTATAAAAAGAATATGTATATGATTTTGTGCTAAAGTGAAAATGTAAAAATGCACACATTTAGTGATTTACATCAAACTGTATGGATGTGTCTTGAATTTCCATATTACACAGAACATTTTAATATATTGCTTACTTTGTATAATATCAAAATCAAAAGGTGAAGTAGTTGGTGTTTTTTTGAAACACTGACATATGCACAACATGTAAACCCTTTGCCTGCAAACGCTGTAACCTTGTCTGGCGGCGTACACTCTGCCCACGCTATATAAATATGTGAAGAGTTCTTATGGCTTCTGCTATTAATTATTATTCGAAAAGTTTCTTCTATTCTTTGAAATGTTTTAACTTTTGGCTTCCATGTCATAAGCCCATACATACATACATACATACATACATACATACATGCATGCATACATATATACATACATACATACATACATACATACGCAAAGGTTTATTTGTACATAAACTGGCATTGATATGGTAGCTCACATATATATATATATAGATATATATATATATATATACAACAGATGTCCTTTATAATATATCTATCTATGGAGAGAATACAGGTGATATTTGGTTGGACAGGTTAATCTCATCAGGCTGATCATTACACGCTTTACTTATAATAACAGCAACATCCTGATAGCGAGTGGCGATCCAACATAGAATAGATCATGTCATGGTGCTGGCGGGATGGTATCCCAGTGGCGCAGCACTATAAAGTCGCCATGAGTGCGCACTGTCACAAGTCGGTAGCCGTCCTGATATGACCATATATGTTGCTAGGACGTAAAACAACTACAAACAACCACAACATAGAATAGTGAGTTAAACGCCCGGCGGTGGCGCTGCAGTCGCATGGGAGGCCTGCACTCTACCGATTCGGCCATCGCGTCCCGTCATTCAATCAATAAACAATATCTACAACTTCATCAAACAGAAACTAAGCATTCTGCACACTGGTCAGTTACCTACAAGACTAGTTCTTCCACTGTCGGTAGAGGGCGGGCTGGTTATGGAAATTGTTGTCTCTTTGATTCACATAATAAAGTAGACTGCGTTTGTGAATCGCTGGGAGTGCATGGCGCAGTGTGGATAATGGTGGCATCTCACCCAGACATAATTACCGAACCCTCATGGGTGCTTCTGAAGAAAATTACAGTAATTATTACATCATGAATATGGTGATGTGTGGATCGTGTGACTATCACGTTTATGCGATTATTTAAAAAATCGACAGGTGCTTGGACATATATATATATGTATTTATATATATATATATATATATGTATATATATATTTTACCTCGGTAAACAGCCTCAGGCTAGCCTCAGGCTAGGGAGAGGTAAGCACGTCCGGTACCAGCAATTAGCATATACAACTCACGACTGGATAACGTGTCGTTGGGTTGCTCCGGCAAAATTAGTCTACATACAAGCAAATACGCAGTAAGTATAATAAAAACTGTGGTTAGCTTAATTATGATGCATTAGAGCATCAATATGGAAAGTTTAGACTTTCGTTGGTCCAATTTGGACGAGTTATTTGGTTATAAACAACCAAGGATAGAACACTCGAGTGGGTTTCTCGAAGGAACCAAACCGGTCATTAGCGGTTATGTCAACACCCGGGTCACCGTGTGACTATGGGTAGAGATGTGGGTTTCGCCCTATCTCATGTGGAAATTCTCTCGTACTCTAATAGAGAGTAATGTTGGAGATGCTCCTGGGTTTCTTTTATAGACTCCCCTAGACAAAACTTTTTCAGGCGTTTCTCCGAGTTTCGTAGCATTTTCTCCAACTTGTTGACGTAGTAGTCACAGGTGGGAGAAGTGTGCGGAACAGAGGGATGGGCGGGCCGATACACTGGTCCCGACCCCGCGTAAGGTTTGGGCTTGACCCACAACCCACGCACAAATTTAGCTTATTACGCCTGTGTTATAACGGTATAAACACGTTCTCTAACACCAATAGATGTCCAAATGAGTTTGAAACAACCATATTGTGACATATATATATACCGGGACTGACCAAAAATCTTTGTTTCAGTTCCCGATGGCCACGAAGCGGAGTAAGCGCGGTGCAGCAGCAGCCGAGGGGCGTGTTCCGAGTGGAGTGGACGAGGAGTACGACTCCTCACCTGTGTTGTCGGCAGGGCCGTCGACACAGCCCCGGGCGCATATCCTCTCCGACCCGGACGAGGACGCAGTGCCTGATGTGCCTGCGCCTCCAGATTGGGAGGCTCGCTTTGCACGGTTGGAAAGCCACATCTTGACTTCCAAATCGCCCGTGTCTCGGAAGCGGCGTAGGCCGAGTGTCCAAGAGGATTCGTATGAGGATTTCTTGGACACAGACTCAGCGGTGGAGCTTAAGGCTCCTCCTCCTCCTTCTCCTAAACGGAGGAAGAAGAAGAAACAGGTGATTTCTTCGGGTGATGAATTCACCAAGGAGCGGGCAGAGACTGGTTTTCGCAAAAAGCGGAAGACTAAGTCCAAAAAGAAGAAGAGGAAGAGGAAATATTCTTCTTCTGATTCGTCCACTGAGTCTACTTCTACGGAATCAGACTCAGACACCATATATGAAGGGGTCTATGCGGACATTGGCACTAAAGTGGCTAAGAAGGTGGAGAAGCCAAAGGCTAAGCGGGTTAAAACCACTACGCTTATGCGCGAGACCGTGAATGGTCATTTTCGCACGTTCAAACCGGCGGAGGTTATCTCCAAGTTAGGAGATGAGTTAACAGGCATAAAGGGTGTTCCCAACTCCATCATTAAAGAAATGGATCGGGATGTCAATATGACGGATGACCGTAAGAAGTTTGAGGATGTGTTGCACACAGTGCATAAGGCAGTGTTGGCTACCCTAACAGCTATTGTTCCTGTGGCTAATAGGATGCAGAGTGAAAATAAGTTCTCGTCTTTGGCTAGAAATAGATAAAAATTTAGCGTTAACACGAACTAAAGGCAATTTTGAGCGAAAGATGTTTATTTCGCAAGAAGGGTTACAGGATATTGGATGGTGGATGCAACATATAGCAAGTTCACCAAATCCAATCCGCATGGCGGAACCTAATACAGTAATTACTACTGATGCTTCGTTAGAAGGTTGGGGAGCTCATCGAGATGGGGTCACAACAGGAGGTAGATGGCTTGATGATGAAAAATCAGACTATATTAATGCACTAGAATTGCGTGCTATTTATCTGGGCTTACGTAGTTTAGTAAAGATAAATAAATCACAGGTTAGAATACTAACTGATAATACTACTGCCATGGCATATATTCGTAACATGGGTGGAACCAAATCAAAGTCTTGCAATCAGTTATCTAAACTGATTTGGAACTGGGCACAGGCTCAACAAGTCTGGCTGACTGTAGCGCATATTCCAGGGTCACAAAATACACTTGCAGATTATAAAAGTAGAAATTTCCATGACCATTTAGAGTGGTCTCTCTCTACACATTTGTTTAACTTCGTTTGTGAAAAATGGGGTACACCTGAAGTTGACTTATTTGCATCACGAAATAATAACAAGTTACCCTGTTATGTTTCTTGGCATCCTGAACCGGATGCTTGGAAAGTAGATGCGTTTGCTATTACCTGGGAAAATAATTATTTTTATATTTTCCCACCATTTAGCATTATCAGCCGAGTAGTGAGAAAAATCGGCTTGGAAGGGACACATGCGATACTGGTGGTGCCCGATTGGGACACGCAACCTTGGCTGCCAGCAGTTTCACAACTGGCAAAAGATCGTATACGATTCCCAAGAAAACTCGGGAATCTGACGCACCACGGACCGCTAGTGGTTCACGGCGACGTGTCAACGACGCCCCTATTGGCATTCCTTTTCTAAGGAAGCAGCTACAGCAATTTGGATTGGACAGAATTACTGAGGATAGGATAGTATCGGATGCCTGGAGGCCAGGAACTGTCAAAATGTATACAACCTATTTAAAGAAATGGGGTGTACATTGTTTGTTAATGAAAGTTAAACCAACAAATCCAAAGATTTCACAAGTAGCTCGGTTTCTTCGTTCTCTAGAGGATGAAGGACTTTCCTTTGGATCGATTAATGCGGCGAGGTGTGCGTTATCAATTATATTACCTAGAATTGATGGCGAAACAGTTGGAAAACATTATGTTATTTGTTATTTACTTCGTTCAATTTATCAAAGGAATCCTCCAAAACCAAAGTATAGTCGGTTTTGGGATGTTTCTATAGTATTTAAGTTGTTTCAGGCTTGGCCTCACAACTCGTGGTTAGATATAAAACAGTTAGGTTTTAAGGTCGCGGTCCTGTTATTGTTAGTAACCGGACACAGAGGACAGACGATTGTTGCTTTATCCTTAACTGGATTAGAAATAGACAAGCAACAAGCTACGTTTGATTTAGAAAAATTGCTTAAATCGAACACGTTAGGTGACCCTTTATCAACGGTTCACTTAGACTGTTTTCCGAATGATCGGAAATTATGTGTTGTGTCGGCCATACGGGCTTATATATACAAGACAAAGGATTTACGTGCATCACAACAACTATTAGTGAGCTTTATAAAGCCACATAAGGCGATTTCACGAGACACACTTGCCAGATGGACAATTACGGTGTTGAAATTGGCTGGAGTGGATACGAGTAAATACTCTTCCCACTCAACTAGAGGAGCCATGGTCTCCAAGGCACGGGTGCTTGGTATTTCTGTGAAAAGAATACTAGCGCATGCAGGCTGGAAGACGGCTAAGTCGTTTGCAAAACATTATAATAAACGACTAGAAAAGCCTACCGGCGTTGCAAAGCGTCTTCTCGCCAACTAACAAGAATAGGTGAGAACAAAAATTTAGAATGTTATAATAATAAGAAAGAATGATATTAAGGATAAAAATGAATTATGTAAAGGTCTCCCTAGCCTGAGGCTAGCCTGAGGCTGTTTACCGAGGTAAAATAGTATAGTTATACGAGTCTTACCTTGGTACAGATGATGGATAACTGTTGTTTTACCGAGGTATAAGCCTCGGATAGATGTGGGCTAGGGCCCTCCCGCCACACCCTGCCACATCTATTCCGTTGGTGTACCTTTTCGGTAAAGTAATAGTATCCATTGTTTGAAAGTCATTTTTATCCTCAATAAGTAGGTTAAGATTGCTGGTACCGGACGTGCTTACCTCTCCCTAGCCCACATCTATCCGAGGCTTATACCTCGGTAAAACAACAGTTATCCATCATCTGTACCAAGGTAAGACTCGTATAACTATACTATATATTATAT